>CAAKHC010015699.1:0-10233 GCA_901007825.1 Macroramphosus scolopax | reverse complement strand
GGGGGGGGGGTGTGGGGGGGGGGGGGGGGGGGGGGGGGGGGGGGGGATTATTATAGACTGTAACTGGGATTATTTGTCCAGTGTGAGGACTGACTGGATGCTTCGACCGGCTCCCTCTAACAGCAGCTCTGTGAGTAGAGCCATGGTGAGGTTCTCCAGCAGTCCTGTCAGACTGCAGGATATGTACAGCTAATCATACAGAGTCTGAGGAGAAGGTCCTCTGGTGTCTGTTTATGTCAGGACATACGAAGCGTGACAAGAAGATAATGAAAGCAAAGGCCAGGTCTGATATTTGTTGTCAGGACACCCATGTCACAGGGCCTCTGTCTTCGTACCCAACAAATGCTGAACATGTCTGTGAAGAGGTGTTTGTAGTTGTGCCTGGATGTTATTACCACTACCTTCCACATCCAGCAGGGGGTGCTACAGTGGAGCAGCTGCCAACATTAACTACAGGTGGATTTCATGTAGTACATGTAGTAGTGTTGAACACTCAACATGATGATCTTGGCAGCAGGTATTGTAAACATGAGTATGCAGTGGAAGTACAGTATATTAATATTAAGTGTTCCCTGTTACCCGGTTCCGACTGTTGGATCCAGTCTGCCTCCGCTGGGGCTGAGCTTCCTCCAGGCGGCCATCAGGGAAGGCGTGCTTGTAGAAGCAGTTTGAGCCAAACGGACATGTTCCACGACCCTGATCGAAGTACCGACACGGTTTACTCCTGCAGAAGAGAACACAGGTGAAGGACTGTCTCAGGGGGTCCAACGTCCCCCGGAGGGAGGGAGCAGCACCGATTGGTGGATGGGTGGTGTTTGGGTGGTGTTTGGGTGGTGTTTGGGTGGTGTTTGGGTGGTGTTTGGGTGGTGTTTGGGTGGTGTTTGGGTGGTGGATGGGTGGTGTTTGGGTGGTGTTTGGGTGGTGTTTGGGTGGTGGATGGGTGGTGGATGGGTGGTGTTTGGGTGGTGGATGGGTGGTGTTTGGGTGGTGTTTGGGTGGTGTTTGGGTGGTGGATGGGTGGTGTTTGGGTGGTGTTTGGGTGGTGTTTGGGTGGTGGATGGGTGGTGTTTGGGTGGTGTGTTTACCCCATGCCGTCCTTGTATTTCTGAATGAGTTTCTGCTTGTCCTCCTTATCTTCCACCCAGTACTCGCTTGGGATGACAAAATTGGATGTGATTCGACATTCTGGGCAAGACCTGCAGACGAAGGAGGCAGCGGTCAGTCGGGTCAAACTCTGACACACCAGAATAAAACACACCCAGTACCGATACGCACAGCAACCTGACACAGATCGTAGCGGGGGGGCAGGATTGTCACTTCGTCTAATAAAGACTTTAAGCTCGTCCAAAATCATCTTAAATTCTTCGATCTTTCATCAAACTTGGTAAAATATTGAAAACTGCAAGAGAAATTTGAATATATTCATAAACATCAAGAAGAAAAAGGTAATTCTTCCCTCTGACTTCACGCTGTTGTTCATCGTTCTTCCTTCGGTCTGATGATCGATATCCTCCGTGTTGGAGACAGATCCTTTTCTACATCTTCCAACTTGAATTGGTCACGTTTATTAGATTAGTTCAAACTAGTGATGTTATTGATCCTTTTACTGAATCTCCTGCTACAAGAACTGGAGGCTGCTTCCCAACAACGGGTGAAGGTTGAATCTGAAGCACAGACGCTGCCTGCAGAGCTCGTGGGCTTCTTACATAGAGAGCTGCTGTGACCTTGATTCAGTCTACAGGTCAGGAACTGTTCGTCCTTTCCTTTGTTGCCCTAGTTATTGTCTGACAGCATCATGGAAGGACCCTGCAGATGGACACCGGTGAGGTGTTGCTCTGAAACCTCACTGCAGCCGTGTTGTTGCAGGAAGTCACCAGGAGGTTTCCGTCCAATCAAAACACACGAGACCTCCGCTCAATTAGAGAGTGGAGGTTACAGTGTTGACCAGGCAGCAGGGTAGATAACTAGCAGAATGATCCTTTAAAACCAGGCTGGACTAGCGGACGCTGTCTGACTAATATGTAATGAGTCTTTAACTCTTCCCCTGACAGGACCTCTGCTCACCCTAGCTGTCTCCAGGTCCGTCCACTACCTGGACTGTGGTGCTCTGTGGTGCTCTGGATCTTGGTGTCTACACTATCCATCACACAGAGGTTGTCACTGAGCTTTGGAGAACTTCGTTTGAAGACTAAACCTCGATAGAAACAACCTGATCGTTAAATATTTGTTAGTCTTCCATGAAACTCTCCCACACACATTGTTAATAGTTCCCCAGCAAGTCTTAGAGCATCGGAACCAATAAGGAACCAATAACTGACTCTGCTGCCTCCAGATTCATTCAGCCCTCCGGTCCAGAACCAGTGACAGCCGTCCTCCTCCTCTCTTCCTCGTTCAGTACAAACCTCCTATTACTGACTCACTTGATGATTTTGCTCTCGAACTGCTTGGCACTCCTCCACTTGCGGATACACTTCAGGCAGTAGCAGTGGCTGCAGTTGGAGAGGATGCCGAAGCGGCGCTCGCTTGGGTTGGCCTTCTCAAACACCACCTCCATGCACACCCCGCACATCATGTCCTTGCTGCGCTGGATGGCAAAGGAAATCTCCATGTCTTTCTCATGGGCCTCTATGCATGCCTAGGAGGGAACAAACGTTGAATCCATAAATCACAGCCCTGATAGAGACCCCGGGGCCCCCGGAGCTCTATCAGGGCTGGACATTCAGAATGAGGAGGATGTCCATGCAGATACATGTATCAATGTTATTACTGATTACTAACTAACCCAGCAGCTGACCTGACCCTGACCTCTATTCATCTATATTCTTCCAGTGTTTCATTCTACCTTTGGTTTATACTGCGTCTCTCTCTCATGTTGTCTCTCCTCTCGGTTTCTTTCATGCAAAACACCCACCTACACAAACACCTACACAACCCCTGCATGCTGCATGGCTGAAGAAACAAGTTTGAAAGATAAGTTTCAGTTGTTGTTGCACTCGTTGTTTCCTCTCTGCTCTGATTGTAATAATTCCTGTGCTCATGAATAAAACAGCCAGTGCAACCACAGCCGGTGTTGACGGCCTCACCTTGGTGTGCTCTGAACGTTGGCTGTTGTCGGTGGGGTGGAGCACCTGCAGGCCACACATGTCACACACGTCGCCATGGAGATAGGCACAGTTGAGTCCGTAGCGACACTCCCCGACGGCAGCGTACGGACAGAGCTGCTTCCTCAGCTCCTTGTTGTCCTGGGCTGCGTCGTTGTCAAACTCCTCGATGAGAGGGACGGAGCTCTGAGCTTTCCCCGGCTCAGCTGAACAAACAACAGACGACAACAGTCATTAGTTTTCAGTAAAGAGTACAATATAATGAACACACACGGTGTTTTTAATTTCTTTTATATGAACGGTCGTCATGCAGTCAGCTTGAGGGGCCTTCGAGGTCGATACAGGCTGGAGATAAATCTGACTGAGAGACTTCGTCTGACTCTTTCATATCAACAACCGCAACGCTTGTAGACGTAAGAAGTCACTCAGATAAGCAGTGTTGCTACGGCAACCAAGGACAGAGGCGGCGGCTGCTTGACTCCCCCGACGCCAGAAGTTAGCTGAAGAAGCTTAGTTCTGCTGATAAAGTCCAGCCAGGAAGGAATGTGCAGACCGACCTGAACTAATGAGTAGATATAGTTGGTTGACGGATCAACCTTCACCGAGAGTCGGACCTGGTCTGGGCGTTTGCATCTTCAGACATTATCACAGCATCATTGAGGGTTTACAGTCTGAAGAAGGATCAGAATGTTCAGATTCTAGTGGATCTGTTTGGGAAAGCTGCTGATTTATTCAAATGGGTCGATTTTATAGGCTGTAAGTACAGTTGAATTCTACTGGGAAAAATACAGAAAACAAAACAGGGGGGGGGGGTCCCTAATAATATGTCCATCCAATTAACATAAACCAGATGGACAAAATATCCATGAAAGTGCAGCATGTGATGAACCAGCCTGAATATCTAAGTCTGAATATCCAACTGTATCACTGCTCATTCACCCCGTCCACAGTACGGCTGTCCAGGAACAAACTCAGCCGCGTTGGCCCAGTCTGGTGCCCCCGTGCCGGGTGCCCCCGTGCCAGGTGCCCCCGTGCCAGGTGCCCCCGTGCCAGGTGTTGGTGCGCTGGGTTGTGGGTCGGGCTGGCCGGCCAGCGAGGCGGAGGGCAGCGGCAGCGTCTCTGGTGTTGGCAGCTCCTCTTGTTTTGTTGGTTTACAGTGTTCAAACCTGCGGAGGCATAAAGGACCAGGATGTAACATCTGCTGAAGGCCCGTCGGAGGCGTCAGGTCGGTTTGAACTCCACCTGGAATTCCTTTGACATGATTAGTACAGATCTTATTCAAACGCCAAGCACATAAAAGGTTTCTGGATTGTGGGTTAGTTTAGGATTAAAATTCCCATTAATAGGAACACGTCTGCCTTTCTAAACTCCACTGGTAGTTTGGATCCGTCTGACCCAACGGACGAGCTGCAGTAAGGAACATGTTGATGTGAGGCCACAGAGACGGAACAACCACGATAGCTCGGCCAGGAGTCGATCTCTCCCTGCACTCAACGTACTGGACCAGATGATCAAACAACAGAATGTAAACATGGACCATTCAACACCATCTACATCATTTGATTCTACGTTTGAAGCACACACACTGGTTGAAAACAGAATACAGAGCAGGAAAGTGACGTCCGATTCCAGGTGGTCACCCGACACACTCAGATCTGTCCACCTGTGATGAGATCAATCAGGAAACATCTGACTGCCGGAACTGAGCAGGACCACCGAGCACCCGACAGGCTGTCAGCTGCAGAGACAACCACACTGACAGTCCACCAAGCTGAACCGTCGGACCGTCAGAAGAGTCTCGTTGAGGTTTAATTGCAGGTTTGCAGCAGCTATCTGCCACCCGCTTTGTTTACAATAATGCAGCTAAAAATCATTCGCTGGCAAAACTGACCTCACTTTGATGACTTGAATCAGACATTTAGGGGGCTATTGAAGCTAGTGGAAAATACTTATACACCAGTACAAGTCAGAGATAAAAGTACATTAATTGCTGTGTACTTTACGGGAATCACCTTTGCATGACAGAAAGTTCTCATGGACGAGAAATGGTATCATTAAGACTATTAACAATAACAATAATATTTTAACATCCAGCGTGGTAGTTCTCAGGTTAACCAACTGTACGTGGGCGTCCTCAACTGCTATTTGGTCTCATGCATGTGTAGCAGCATGCTAGTGCTAAAGGGCTGGTTGAAGGTGCATATAGATCAACTGCTGCTACAAACGAACCCTCAGCCAGTCACATTGTTGGTCTGAAAGCTCTGAATCAACTGAGACACTCCCAGTACAACACAACAACATTAGCATTAGCATTAGCATTAGGGTCTGCTGGAAGGTTGTGAACATACAGCAGCACAAATCTGTAGCCAGAGGTTGATTTTGTAAGATTTTTAACAGATTAGCAGTATAATGACAATTGAAATAATCAATAATATTACGTGTTGAAGCTGGTGATAACTGGATAATCTATTACCAAAATAAGGTAAAGGTCCACACTCAAACTATGAATGAATGATGAAGCTAAGATCCTCTCTCATTGCCGAACTTATTCACATCTCAACACTGATGCTTCAATCCTCTGGACGTCAATGAGAATGATGAGGATAATACGATGAGCACAAACCAGTGTAGTGTCAGCAGTACCAGGTCTGGAGGATGGGAGGGACCAGTGGGGGTCTGACAGGATCTCCACTCCACAACCTGCTCCTTAAACTGGTCCACTTCATATGAATATGACCTCAGTAATGTGTTAAGTCCTTGTCTCTACAGGACTTTGTCATGTATGGTCCTGCTGTTTATGTCACCAGACATCCGGGATTATTTTACAGTTTTCTGAGCCTTCATTGCTTCATCATGTTGAATTCTGCGTTGTATTTTGTGATATTAAATGTGGCCGTATAAATTTGCAGCAACGTTAGTTGCAACTTGCATGCTGAGAATGTGAACCTGACAGTGACACATAGATAATATAAACAAAGGAGCGATGCTAGTTTGCACCGGATCAACATATTACTGTCAACACACCCGACACCGACGGTACGGTCGGCTTTGTATGACTTTCTTGTATAGAACTTTTTTGTTACACACACTTGTCATCGGTTTATCTGACTAGAGATAAATTAGGGGAACTTTTATGAACAAAAAGGACTAAGAACTGTCATTATAAGAACTGAAATGCACACAGATAAGCAGTGAAATACAATAATACTATGATTTCTGATGCAGCTCTAAAGACTGTACATCCTCAACTTTGACTTATCAGCTAGTGAGGCCTCACTGTTGAAAATGAATCAAATCCTCAGCTACAATCCAACATGAGGAGCAGGCGATGGCAGCCAGTGCATGCAGCCGTACAAAAGAACCACCGTCCCTGTTGCTCCTCCACCCTCCTCCATGATGGTTAGTACCGTCAGAACACTGTTAACCAGTCTGTTCCCAGAACGCCACTGGAGTACCGGATGACAGGAGAGGGGGAGGGCGAGTTATGCATAAATAAATGAGAAGAGGGTGCTGTAGCGGAGTGAACCTGGGGAACCCAACAGTTGCAGAGGAGGCGGGGGGGGTCTGCTCAGAGAAAGAAAGAGAGCAGGAGAGAAACAGAGTGTGTTATGCAATTGCCATGCAGGCTGCAGTGCACTCTGTCTGGCCCTGGGGGATGAAGGAGAGAGGGGGGGGGGGGGGGGGTCGAGACACAGAGACAGATCCCATCACAATAGACAGGGGCCGGAGAATTCCACCATAATAAACCCCCACAGCCAGAGCCTTTCTTTGGACGCTTTATACAGGGGGCCGAGGCCTACGGGGTCAAACAAATAACGAGGACAGTCTCCTTACTGCAGCTCCATCACAAGGACGGAGGAAAGTGACAACAACAACATCAGCAGCAGTTCAGTGCTACACCGTCTCAACAACAAGTTTCCTGTGGGCAGTAAGAAACAGACTTAAGAAAACTGATCCAAGTAACGTGTGCCTGGTGCTGTTGGGGTGGTCCTCCCAGTGTCTCGTAACTATGGGGATGCTCCTGAAGCCAGACAGCAAGCAGACACTGTCTGTACAAGCTGGCTTCTGCTGTCTGGGTAGACTCAAGCTTGACAACAGACTGGGAGCCTAATCTGCTTCTCAAAGGACCATTCCACTGCATGATAAAGCCCTTTTACAATAAATCTAAACTGATGACCGTTGAGTTCACGTTCAGTTCAGTATGACAATCACCTTGCAGAGATGTAAGGTTCTGTTTCTGGTGAGTTATCAATCCAGCCAGCCTGTCTGCACAACTGAACTCCGATTCTGTGACAACATAACTGACAATAACACAAGTGTGGTGTTACAGTGACGGACCAGTCTCTGCACGATCACTGTCACAGAGCAGTGGAATTAAGGAAAATATAAAATGCTCTCTGGATGATCTTTAGTCACTTAACAAACTTTGTTTAAGTATTTACATACAAACTTTTATGAAAAAAAAGGGGAATTAATGGAAAATAAATCCAGCCAAACAAGTTTCTCTGAAAATGAAGGCAGGAAGTGATGTGGACCTGATGAAGTTGATCAACGGACATGGCCGTGGCTCCGGGGGTAGAGGGGCTGTTAGAGGGGCTGTTAGAGGGGCTGTTAGAGGGGCTGTTAGAGGGGCTGTTAGAGGGGCTGGTAGAGGGGCTGTTAGAGGGGCTGTTAGAGGGGCTGTTCGGTTCCTGGGTCGATCCCTGGCTCATCCAGTGGCCGTGTAAAAGTGTCCTTGAGCAAGACACTAAAGCGCTAGCTGCTAATGATGCTTCATCGTTTTAAGAATGTGTGTGTGTGTGTATGGGTGACTATGTTGATCAGTGCACTATAAAAGTGCAATATAGATGCAGCCCATTTAAGTTTAATTATTCACAAGCAACAGATAATGATCATTGATTTAAATTTTTATTTCTGTAAAAATGCTGACAGATTCCAATTGTTTGAGTTTTCTGTGAAAGTAAAAGGTATAAAGACAATCTTGATATTTTTCTGGACATTATTAGTATTAACTGGAGATTAATCATAAAAGAAAATACACGTAAGTTGTAATTCTAGTGCAACAGGCATTAAGATCGTTCATTCATCAAATTCAGACAGAAAAGAATTCTGCATATCATATTTTAGACAAACGCAACGGCTGTTTAGGGTTTAATTTCAAGCTGTCAGGCAAGTTTAATATGCAATAGCTCCAGAAACACTTGGGACAAAACATGACTGCATATTCTGAAATACATGATTTGGATCCAGCCGAGGAAAGCTGTGCTGCTGCTGACGATTCCTTGGATGACACGCAGCACCAGAAACCAACAACATGTTGACGTTAGGATGCAGCAGTCTCATGTGTCAGATCTATAGGGAGAACCGGCTGAAACCCTTCTGAGAAACCGTGCAAGCAAAGCTGCTGTGTTTTCATTTGGTTGAGTACACAGCTAGTTTTAGAGAGGAAGTTGTAATGCAGCGCACCTGACAACTTTTTAGATGTGGCAGCTGACTGAACTGGTGGTTGAACACAAACATCCCAGGCCTTTTAATCTGTCTCGTGGTGGTACATGATAACATCCACATTATAAGAACTTCAGTGTTTACCTGCAACGGTCCCCAAACACACAGTTTCCCTTCTGAAAGAACTTGCAAATCATGGCTGCAGGATTGCTGTTGGTCAGATCATGCGAATATCGACAGTTGTCCCCCTCTTTGCAAAGCCCATGCAAGAAGTATCTGAGAATACAAAAAACCAATTCATTTAAAATGTTATAATTTAAATGACAAATTAAACATGTCTGAGCTTCAAATCCACATGTCAAAGCTGTAGATGTACAAGGCTGTATATGTATAAGGCTGTAGCTGTAGATGTAGATGTATAAGGCTGTAGATGTATAAGGCTGTATATGTATAAGGCTGTAGCTGTAGATGTAGATGTATAAGGCTGTAGATGTATAAGGCTGTATATGTATAAGGCTGTAGCTGTAGATGTATAAGGCTGTAGATGTAGCTGTAGATGTATAAGGCTGTAGATGTATAAGGCTGTAGATGTATAAGGCTGTAGCTATAGATGTAGATGTATAAGGCTGTAGATGTATAAGGCTGTAGCTGTAGCTGTATAAGGCTGTATATGTATAAGGCTGTATATGTAGCTGTAGCTGTAGCTGTAGATGTATAAGGCTGTAGCTGTAGCTGTAGATGTATAAGGCTGTAGATGTAGCTGTAGATGTATAAACGGTCACATTCAGGGCAGGCAAATGTGAATGTTTTCACTTTCACGCTGTTAACACAATCAAGCTAATCTAAGCACCACAGCAAACAGTTCAAGCCATGATGCTAACAAATAAAACCTGAATGTGACAGGTACTATGATAGTAATTAAACTCACATTCATCAACCAGCTCACCTCACTAGTTTAAGATCTGTAAGATTCTGTTTTTCGTAGTCTTTAGTCTGTCGATGGTAGTTGGGTTAACCTAGTTCAAACGTAGCTTACTGGCCGCTAACCTAGCAAACCAGCCTGCTATGAGCCCACAACACTGAACATAGCAACACAGTAGTGTAGTGCAGCTAGCTGGCCAACAACAGCTGAGCCGAGCCTCGGAAGACGCTGTTGTCATCGGTCCGCAGCCAACCTACCGACACTATTTTTATGCCAAACGACAGGCAGAGTCGTCGTGTTGGATACTGTAATAGTCCGTCGTGTTGTCTTACCTGCAGGTTACGTGTTTGGTCCAACCTCCCGATACTGCCGGAGCCGCTGTAGACGCTGCGGCTGCCTCCGCCATTGCTGTTTATGTTGTAAGTGGCGCTCCAGCCGGATGTTCCGGACAGCTCCGCTCCTCGCTCGGACTGCTTCGCACGCGCACGGTTCAAGTCGGAGCGAGTTCAGGAACACCGTTTGTTTTTGTGACAACACAGTCCATCATTACCAGTTCATTAACAAGACGGAGAAACAACATCAACAACGTAAATAATTCAGAGGACAAGTGGATAGAAAGGACAAGTATATCAACAGATGTGGTATATTAAAACAAGTTATCATTATGTATGAAATTATAAAAAAATTCCAAAGGGTTACTGAAAGCCTCGCAGCAGTCTGCTCCTGTCCCCACCTGCCTGGAAGTCATGTAATACAGATCCTGTA
>CAAKHC010015697.1:0-20379 GCA_901007825.1 Macroramphosus scolopax | reverse complement strand
CATCTCAGCAGGCTTTCCTTTGCCATCAGAGGAAATGTTTGCCTCCAGTATTTGAGCGTGTGTGTGTGTGTGTGTGTGTGTGTGTGTATGTGTGTGTGTATGTGTGTGTGTGTTCCAAGGTATCAGGGCAAGGGTGAAATTGTCAGTCAGACATTTGGGAGGACCAAGGAAGGGGGTTGAAAAGAATTTAATGTATATAAAAAGATATAACTCTCCCACTTGTAGCTTGAAACCCCCAGTTAACCAGTTAACAGAGACTGGTAATAACCGGCTACATGATACTGGACAACAGCTAGCGATCAAGAGGTTTCTTTCTACATATGTTTTGTCTTGCCCTGGACCAACTGAGATAATAAAATCGAATACGTGTGACATGCTTCCAGAAATAGTGCAATGTGAGTGTTGTTTGAGTGATACAATGTCTCGGTGCACATTTAGAACCTGCAAAGGTTAAAGTTTCCTCTTTTGTACATTGACATTATCGATACCACGGCAACTATGTGCAGAGATCAGGGTACCGTTTGGTCATGGCCCAGTACTGTGTAGTACAACCATTACAGTAAACTTGCCAAATGATCAATAATGAGAGAGGAAGGAAAGATGCAGAGATTTCAGGAATATGGAAATGCTTGCAGACACAAAAAGAGACACTACAGAAAGGCAGACAGACGGAAAAACACCAAGGGACTTTGACACACAGCGACAACAAGAGAACTCAACAATGCAACGTTGGACTGGTGAAGCTACATACCCAGGCTGGGCAGTTCAGATAGATGGGGGTGGGGGGTAAATGGAGGGCTTTGGGCTTGTGGGTCTTGTCCTGCCCTCGACCTGTGAATGCTGGCACACCCTGTCCTGCTGCTGGCTAAATAAAGAGCCCCAGGGTGGGCCGGACTGGGCGGCAGGAGAAACAGACACAGAGTCGGCATTACCCAGCTAATCTCATTAGGGAGGCAGCCCTGCCAAGCTACCAGGGGTCAGCCAGAGTGCCACGTCACTCATTGCACCTTTGGCACTCCCTGTAACCCCCAGGCAGGTTTGGGCTGAGACTTATGGCCAGCCAGAGTGAGGGACGTTGAGGGCTAGGGTCGCTGGTAAAGGTGGGCCGCAGGCTGTAAAGCTAAGCAGTGGGGGTAATCAGAGCTTAGAGTCAGCGTTGCTTAGAATCAAGGGAGTTTCTGCATGTAGTACTTTCAGACTTTAATGTAAAACAAGGCGAGGAAGACCAGAAAAAAGCGAGGAAATGACACAAATGAACCAAAAAGAATGTGATGGGAGAAAACAGCGAAAGAGAACGCAAGAGAGAGATGGACAGAGAGATGGTGAGAGGAGCATGGAGCAGGGGATGAGGCTTGATTTAAAGTATTTACAGCAGATTGCATCATGGTACTGTAGTTAAAAGGGCCATCGCCATCAAACAGGGTCATCTGTAGTGTGATGTGCCGTTAACAATTCCCATGTGTGTCACTGAGATCTCTCACACACATACGCACACTCTACCTACATAACAATTACACACACGTATGCGGGTTTGTTCATACATGCATGCAGTCAAGTGGTAAAGCCTTGCCAAGTTCTTTCCGATGGAGGCGAGCCCTCCTCTCCCTCTTTGTCTCCTTACCTCCCTCTGTGATCACAGCGGAGGGCTGATATGATGGCTGACATTGAGCTTAAAAGGCAAATGTTTAAGTTTAGAGCTGTGAAGACCCTCAGTCCTGTCAGCATGCTGCTCCCAGACAGGGTCAGATATATTATCTACCTGTGCAGCATCACCAACATCAACACTCTTCATCCCTCCACCAACTCCACAGAGAGAGAAAACATTTCTCTCTCCACACTGTAATGATATTTTCTCTTTTATGATAATTTTTATTGTGTTTAAATGCCCTATTACATGTTTCTTTATGATGATTTTAATGTTTTAGTTAAGCCTTTTTCTGGGCTGCACTTTTTATTGCCTTGCTGTTGAAATGTGCCGGTCAAATAAACATGGAGACATGATGCATGCTGGGTATACTGAACTGGACCTAAACTTTGAGGGTTGGACGTCATAATTCAATTAAGTGATCCTCTGCAAAACTGAAGCTCATCATGTTACATCAGCCTCAGCTTCCTGCCTCGCCAATCCCTCCAATTCAGAGGTTTTTCACCTGTTGCCGCTCCCCCAGAGGGCACAGGTGTGCTGGAGCCACCCAGCTTGATCAAACTACCTGCCCAGTCTAAACACCCAACCTCCAACATCATTGCATTCTTCCACATTGATGCTTGTCCATCATGACTTCCCTTCTCCCTGCAGTTGCACCAGCTCTGCTTCCTTTCCCGTCTCCAGCTTTTGTCTGGTTTCCACCTCCAAAGCTGCTCTGCTGCACCTCATCCTCCCCTCAAGCTTCCAATAAACTTCCTCTCTTACCATGTAACAGTCTCCTTGCTTCTTCAGTCACACATAACATCACATTAAGTTCCAGGAGCCGGCTTAAAATGTAACCTTAAGTTAGCCGAACCAATATTATTTGTTCAGCCCTTTTCACTGCGCACATGGACCAATGCCTTTATTTTGACCCCGTCTTGACCCCCGGCGAAGAATAGGCCGGGCGACATCTCCGGAAGCCAAATAGCATGACCGGTGGCACACACTACTGTGGAATGAGCTGTTTAAAAATATCAATCTCATTACTGTAACTCCTGATACCGAGGAAATCCACTGGCTGGAAGGGACAGAGAGAAAGTGAGAGTATGCTGAGAGTGACACGGTAAGCAGAGGTCTTGGTGAGGCTAAAGCTGCTGGTTCGTCCCTGTGATGACTAAAACAGAGATTTGTAGTCTTTTTTGGCCGGGACTTCCATCATTAGCCACCAGCCAGTGCCAGTTGACATACTTAACATTTTTAAAAACAGGGTGAAAAAAGGGGAAATTAACCCAATCGCCTTTGCTGCTCAGGGGACGAATTTTCAAAGCTATCTCAGTTAGGCCACCTTTGAACACCCTTAATGGCCGGCTGGCTGATCGGCTAGGTGACTACAATGACGGTTTCTTGACTGACAGCTTGTAGCAATAATATTCCCTGGCTAGCTAGCCGAGTGGTTGGCCGGCTGCCTGGCCGTGTGGCTGGTCGCTGTGCTGGCTGCTGTCTGGATAATAGCAGAGAGTTTATGTTATTGTTGAGCTCTACTCGACACCCTGAGTGTGTTTGGACGTGCCTTGTACACCCGCGCATAAGAGCATCCACGGCCTATCAAAGCCCACGTCCGAAACTCTCCTTCAAAAGAAGGCGGAGTAGATGAAGTCCAGGTAAAGGCCGGATACCTAGAGAGGGAAAAGGCGCTGAGGGAAAGGTTGAGAGTTCACGGCTGGGTTCAGGCAGGCCCTGCACTGTTTCGGGCCCCCGGCCAAGGCTGAGATTGGGATAAGCTCCTGATGGGTCCACTGTGAAATAGGATCAGAGGAGGGACAGTGGGAGGGATGGAAGGATGGAGGGAGGGCGTAGGGGGGCAACTGTATGAATAGGCTAGAGTTGCTGTTGAGATTTGAAATTGTTTAACAAGCTGGTGTTGGAATATGCTGCCAGGGGCGAGGCCGACCGTACCGCAGCTGTACAGGGAGGAAACATGCTCGTCTGAATGTTTTTCTCTCTCGCTCTAAACGTATAAAGATCGCTGGAATAGTGCCATTTGATTAGATCGCTAAAGAACCACATGACATATGTCAGAGGAAATT
Source organism: Macroramphosus scolopax (assembly GCA_901007825.1). Classification (NCBI taxonomy): domain Eukaryota; kingdom Metazoa; phylum Chordata; class Actinopteri; order Syngnathiformes; family Centriscidae; genus Macroramphosus; species Macroramphosus scolopax. The sequence continues at coordinate 16,665 of CAAKHC010015697.1, read as the reverse complement.
ATCTTCGGAGCGGCGACGTGAAGAGAGAGAGAAAAAAAAATCCCTTTTGTGAAACCACATGATGCGGCTCTCCTTTTCTGTTGCATAACGTATAGCAGAGCCATACGTAGAGTGACCGGGTAGTTGTGGTTGAAGCTGAAAGTAGAAGTTAAGTCCATCAAAGTGCCTAAGGGCCTATTACACTGCAGGTGCCAGAGTTTCCTAACTTAAAGCTGATCAAGCAAACCTTACAGTTACCTCAGAGTAAATACTCCACAGTTGAAGAGCGGGGGTGCCCTTATCCTCTCAGCAGGGGAGGGAAAAAAGTAGAACGTAGAGAAAGAGAGAGCGGTGTGGAGATAAAGAAAGAGTCTATAGGGAAGCGAGGGCCTCCTGACTAATTTTGGAAGGGTGAACAGTACAGAGTTCAGATCTGTGCCAGAGCTTGATTTGCAATAAATTTGCATGCACCAGATCAGAATTACGGTTGTCAAAATATTAGGAACACATCTCACTTTAACCCATTTAAAACAACACCACAAATTAGAGCTGTCAGAGTGACCATTAAAAGCCTCAACCTGAACATTATAAGATATATACATGTGTATTTGTTACATGTATGATTCAGAACTCGTGTGTGTGCCTGCCTTCATTGTGGGAGCTCATTACAAGGAAAATCGATGCATGTCATTGGTTCATGGCTGATGGCTTCTCATCACCCTTACACCTTATTTCTTACCTATCTCGTATTTGGATGAGCGCAGTCACGACGACGTATGAACGCAGACAAAAAGACACAAATCAATACACTCCACACACACACAGAAGGCACAATCATCCTCACGGCTGATTTGTAGTTGTATATCAGCTCTATGCGGAGCCCTGCGTCGCAGTCTGCGCTACCGGGAGCGTCGATATTTATGATTTTGTGTGTTGCAGTTGGAGCTAAAAAAGTCTTGAACGCGAGTTACATTTACTGAAGTTTCTGCAGCACAGAGGAGAGCTCAGAGGTCGGAGGACATGGTGTGGAAATCCACGTGTGAAACTGCGTGGGAGTAAATGTGATGCTGTGAAGCCGACCAGTCAAAGTTGTCTTGATCTCGTTCAGGGTGACGGAGGTGTACATCGCTACCCTGTACCTACAGTGTACCTACAGTGTACCTACAGTGTACCTATGCATTGATTCAACGCAGAAGTACAAAGCAGCCTTTAGTGTCAAACAGCTAAAAATGTGTACAGCCTTTTTCTGACCTGCCTGTGTGTGTGTGTGTGTGTTTGTGTGTGGAGACAGCAGCATGCACATTAGCTTGTACGCAAGCATGTTTGTGCGATTACATGCATATAGGCCTGTTGTGCTGGTGAGGCTCCGTGTGAGAGTGTGTTTGCAGGCAGGTGTGTCTGATGAAGATATCAGAGTTAGCTGAGCCGGGGATGGATCGGAATGTTGAGGAGAACTGGGGGGCTCAACAGGCAGGAGAGGGGGTTGTCACACCATAGTAACACACACGCACACACACCCTGTCATGGCCTCTGCTCCTACTGACGAAACACAACGCTGCCAGGGGAATTCGCTACCCGTGCTTTACTCTCTCCTACATTGCACGTCTCTCTCTCTTGACTTGCTCCTCTCACTCTTCCCAAACTCTAACTTTACGGAGACCCTGAAAGAACTCTTGCTTGCACAAGCTTCCCACATAAGAAACTCTCTCTGCCTTTCTCGTAGCCAAAAAGCAGAAGAGACGGCAACCCTGTGCTCAAAAGTGATCAATTTTTAATTCCTCACCACTTCTTCATGTTGTGTCAGAAAGAGATGTCATCAAACAGGAGCCCTGGGGATGCTGGAGGAGGGAGGATGCGTGTGTGTGTGGTGTGTGTGTGTGTGTGTGTGTTATGGTAGCAGACGAGGGAAGTGCAGGTGAGGGGAGAAAAGAGGATGGCAGGCATGAACAAAAGTATAGAACTGGAAAACAGATCAAAGTGCATGAGCGAATGACTTTTTTGAAGTTATTGTTCCTCAATTACACAATTGCATCACGTGATTTCCATCAAGATCATCTGCATCTCAACTTCCTCTCGTATCTTGCAACAATCCCTCGCACATCCTCATGTTACACCCGGCAGGGGGGGGACTACTGTGTAGCGCTGGATGTTCGCCATGTCCTGGTGACTCGGTCGGTGAAAACGAGCAGAAAATCTAACTGTTCCATATCAAGGAATATTTTTACTGCTGCTAATGTGACTTAAATACCTTGTTCCACAGCTGAGTGGGCTAGCACCTGCTACAAGCAACAGCTAGCCTATTACAGCTCAGCACAGAGCTGTCGCTAATTTTCTGATTCAATTAGCATGCCTCAGAGCTTTCCGGTCTAATTGCAAACTACTTCACAGTTACCTCTCTGATTAATCGCTGCCCATCTGCGAGCCATTGCGCAGACAACTTGGTGGAACAAATTTGTGTATATTTTTTAAATATCAGCAGCGCTGCCCTGTAGCAGGTTGAACGCGCTGCTATCTCAACCTGTCAATGAGAGGCCCCCCCGGTGTCTCACTCACCGATCCCAGGGCACCGCGCGAGTCAAAGACCACGTCCAAATGTTCTGTACATGTTGCCTGAAGTTTGGTCTATAAGGTTTGGATCCCCGCCGCTCTCAAGCTAAGTAGACAGGTGGTTCGAGGATGTGTGAAGAATATGAGTGTTTGCATGTTTTGTGTGCAGACAAACAGACGGAGCGATGAATCACATCTCATCATGAAAAAGATCAGGGTCAGAATGAGAAGTGCAAACGCACCATTCCACTCTAACACTGGCAATTATTAATTATCAAGGCCTGTTTTTTTTTTGAATGCTGTAAATACATTTCTTTAAAATTTAGTATATTTGAGCAATTCGAACAAAAATATTTAGAGGTAACGCTGTGTCTGTTCCATATCAATGTAATTATGTCGTGCTCAAAACGAAAAATAAATTACAAAGAACTCTGGAAGAACAATGCAAGCAGCTGCTTCACTCAATGAGCCTTCCCACAGAATATCCTTCCTCTAGCTGCAAAGGCCTTGAGTGTTAATTGTCTACTTACAGCTGCTGTAAATATATATTTGTGCAATTTATGGCACCTTTTAATGGTGGACTGATTAGCAACATATAGCATGAGCTGCATCCACTTGATATATTAAGTAAAACTTGCTCATATGGAAATTGTAATTAACACAAATACCCATTGCTGTTGGTACAATAAAACACTTCTAATGTCCCCAACTGTTGTCTGAGTGTTTTATTCTCACACTGTCGATGTTGAAGCTCTGCACCTGCAGGGCAGGTAGACTTCAGGCGTTGTCAAAAGGACTGACCTAAAACTCTATTTTTCTTTAACCTCCCCCAACTGGAGAACCCAGAATGGTGCAGTCTAGACCAGCAGGTCATAACCCTTCTGGAGACCCACCAGGTGACCCATCACCTCTCTCTCCAAACCAGATCAATAGCTCTGTGTTGTCTGGGCTGTCAGCCAGTGTTTACTCGTGCTGACCTCTGGAGCTCATGAAGAGGAGCGTAGGACAGATGACAGAAAAAACGGAGTAAAATGGGACGGCAGAGAAGATGAAGGCAGACATTGGACAAGAAGGGCAAAAATACTGCTTTAAAAAAAAGAGAAAAGAACAGGGTTGGAGTGGAGAATAGAAGGGGAGAGAACATGAGAGTGGGCAATAATGAGTGTTCGAGAGACAGCGAGTACAACAATATCAAAGAGAAAGGAGAGGAGCAGAGGGGAGCTGAGAGACGTCGACAATGAGAGAGGAGAGTGCGGAAAGATGGTTAAATAAGTGCAGCTCGGGTCAGAGGTAAGGCTGACGTATCTCAGGTTATCATACCAGTCAGTCAGCTGGAGACTTGCAGCTATCATAGCCAGGGCACGTTGCTCTCAATCCCAGACAATCCTCTCCTCTGTTCTCAAACCCAGCCCTATTGACAAATCTGAAACCAAGGTCACAGCAGTGTTTACACAGCCTTTAGCCCAAATTACATCATCCGCACGCTGGCCCGCTGGCCCGCTGGATGCATCCACACTGTCACAGTGAGCAAATGACCTGGCAGGCTGCCGCTCTGCACAGCGCGCGAGAGAGACAGAAAGTGGGTGGAGCCACATAAAGAAGAAAAGTGTGGTTAAATAAAATGAGAGGAAGAAATGGCACATGAGCTTTGCACATAAAAACTTAACACGGTTTCCAATTTGTGGTCTCCACAAAAATGTCTGTGCGCCCAAAACACCTACACAGACACAGTCAGCGGCGGTGTTTTCCTTCTCACGAGCCTTCACACTAAACAGAGCACAATGCATATTACTGCCGGCTCCCAATAATAAAGGTGGCTGAACAGGAATATAATACCAATATGTCAGGTCTCTGATTTGGCCACAATTTGCATGGTTATAATAGCTTATCGACTGGCTCAAGGTTGAGCCGGGCCAGGCGGCTTCACTGTAATGACTGGCCGCGTGCCCCACGCAGTTGATTTCAAGCTTCTGTGGCTCAGTCACCCGGTCCCCCATCTCATCAATACCCAATCTGGATCTCACTATCTGCCTTCTGACAAACCCTGCACAACAACGTCTGTTCCCCCTGATCTCCATGACCGACAGCCTCACCTCCACACCCTCCAAAACAAGTTCTTTTTTGGAAATTATTCATGTATCATACAAGCATTTCCCATGGAGATCAATACAGGTACAATTCATTAGACCTCCAAAAAAAAATCCACTTGTCTGCGAGCGTTTGTTCGTATAAGAGCTATCGACCCGCCGAGCGTTGGCCCGGCGCCCACCTGCTTCTGTGTCTGTGCGGCAGAACGGAGGCAAGCTGCAGACGCAGAAACAAGCTTTTTTTGAAATTGAAATTATAGATTTGGTTTTGGAAGCAAGAAAAAAAATGGGCGATGATGTGACCTCTTAAAACAAGCATTGCTTTTTATGATAATTTATAATCATATATTGAAGTCATTTTATATTAATCCAAGTGACCCAAACACGGTTTCAGCGTCAATAATGTTTTTACAATAGCGTAATGAAAAAGTGGAAGTTGGCTTAATTGATGGTTTACATACAAACAGGTGACACATGAATGTTTGAGTATGTAATAGGCAGCAAGTTAGCAAGGTTTTCCGCTCCATAGTACTGACAAATGCAGTATATTTCTTTGCATACGTAGCCAGTTTCAGGGTTATAAAACCAGACAAACTTCATCACAACTGTACCAACCTACTGTGCTGTGGAGAAAAAAAAAAGGCCACAGAGGCAGTTCTGCTATTAAAATGATTTGTGATAACATGAACCTTTACTTGACCTTCAGACAAACGACTGTGGTAGCAACATTTATTATTAAATCTCTGTCACCAGAATGTGTCTTCTAAAAAGGAAACCGACATGTGTACAGAGGCATCGGAGTTGGCAAAGGATTGCGGAGATAAGGCTGTTTGCATTGAGCTGGAAGTCGTTTCAGGACCGAGGCTGCTGGTGTCAGGACAACTGGACAGAATACGCCAAATAGGCATTATTTTTGAGAAATGTGACGACATGTTCCGAATCTGACTGATTACTTCTTAACTGAAAAAAACATCAGGCAGAGGCAAATGTGGGTCACACAAGGTAGACTGGTCGGATGTGAACTGTCGAATTTGCCCTGTTTGCATACTGCATAGATATAATAATAATATCAACTGTGCATTTTGAGATATTTCGGATTTCACTGCATGTCTGCCCGCTGAGCCCCGTTAATTAGCACAAGTGACGAGTGAGTTTTTCATCCTCCATTACAAACCAGTTTCTGGTTTCTTTTCCTGCTCACCAAAAAATCTCTGCTCTTCTCTTCACGAGAGTCGTTAATGTTACGGATACGACTTGGATTGTAACGACTGTCTGTAACAGACGGCGTGGGACTCCTTGTCCGGGTCACGGATATCCCATACATTTGTTTCCAGAGAATGTGATTGATATCCAGGCATCAGAAATGGAAGCCTCATCCATACCTGGCTGAAACTGCCGGCAGCGTGAGCGCAGAATGGCAAACGGCGCTTTTTTCCTACTCATGCATATGCATCCATTGGAGGGTGGAGCGGAAAGTGGGAGTTGTGTGCAAAAACAAAGAGAGTCTGATTACGTATTACATTGCACGTATGAAAAACTGCGGGGGAAGCGCACATCTGTTTTGCGGTGAAATTTCACCACCTCTTAAAAGCAGCTGTAATCCGAATTGCAGGTTCGTTGCACGCCGCATTCCCAGTACCAGATATCCCCATATGCACAAAGTTAAAAGCAACCTTAACTTTTGTTTGCATTTTCCTGTCTTGTCATGTCGTTCTCACTTCATCTACATCCCCTATGTGAAGATGCAACACTATAGTGTGTTTGTTAGGTTAGAATTACTGGCCTGCGTCATCTCTCTGGTTTATGACCTCTTATAGGCATAAATATCTACTTCCTGATTGCGTAACTATTGTTTCCTTTGTGTGTTGAATGAATGTATTGAATTCCACCCATGGATCAATACTTCCATTCAGTTGCGGGCACTGCAGCTTACAGTCAGAGGGCAGGTACATACGTTGATTACGACAGCAGCAGGTTAACTACGTTCTTTCTGCGGACTCTTCGCTGTTCGGACATGCGGCCTTGAGAATACAAAGGGGAGAAATATGCAGTATATGTTCAAAGGAAAGATGAAAAGAAAAGAAATGCAGCACGTATAGAGACTGCAAAAGGACAGACGAGCTGCTGTCAAGGCTGACGTCTGTTGTCACAGAGTTCTTTATGAGTTTGCCTTTTACTTCGGTCCTGACGCTGCATTCCATACGCAACAATGTCATTTTTGTACGTTTATAATTCCATAAAGAAATATACAACTTGCCTTTTTATTTCTAAACCATAGTTCAAATTGAACAAAGTGTTTCGTACAAGACTTACTTAATGGTGAGTAAACTTGTTTTTGCAATAGCCACAATACGTTGAAGCTCTAAATATACAATTTAAACCCAGATCATTTAAAGCTCTTTGTTGGCTTGTTGCCGTTTGTCTCAGTTAAGTTGAATTCCTATTTATAGTTTCACAGTTAAATCACGGCTACAACCATAATGGTTTCTTTATATTTCAGTATATTCTCCTCTTAGGTTACATTTTGTTTCCAGTGGTTCGCAGCTACTGTTTATGGAACCAGGAGAACCTCTTTGCTCAAATGAGAGCACACAACAAAATTCTCCTTTTGTTGGAGTCAGATTTCAGATAACTAACAGAGACAAATTAATGAGAAAATCCCACTTTCATTTTTTTTTTAACACCAGAAAAGGGTTTTTGTTTCGATTAAGCGATGAATGATAAATCATACAGTATTAAAAAACCAAAGCTGAAGAAGCATCCCCACTGTTCTCCTGATCACAAACCAACCCATTACTTCTTTGACAAATCAATTCTGAAACATCTCTGTTTTGGCTGTTATGAAGCCATTTCGGAAACACAAAAGGGGGTGTTGGAGGAGAAGAAAGGATAAATCAAAAGGGGTGGTGGAAACAGGCGAGCAGTGGTCCTCCATCGAGAGGTCAGAGTGAAGGCTGCGCAGAAATGCCCACTGTGGTCACTCAGCTGGAACTAAATGTGGACACCGAGACGCCAACTATTGGAACACTGCCAAGAACCTCTCACCCTGCTGCGATTCTCTCTCTCTCTCCCTCCCCACCTCTTACCCCACACCCCGCCCGACCTGCCCCCCAAATCTCCCACCACACCATTCAGTCAATCAGTCATTCAGCTTTAACATTTTCATTACGGCAAGCACAGGGATGGTGGGACGGAGGAAGACCCCGCAGAACTTTAAAACTCTTACAAGATATTACACTTATTTATTGATCAGCACCTCTGTGATTGGGTGGTCATTGTCATGTGTGTGTCTGTGTAGGACCACCCTCTCTGAGATGTGTAGGAGGGACAATGGGGCCAGTGAGCTAGTCCAAACAGCTGTGAGTGAGTTGGGTGATACCACCTCCCCACACACACACACACACACACACACACACACGCACCATCTGTGAACACCAACACATGACAGAGCAAATAGGATTACAGTATAGAGGAAGGCAATGGGGATGAGCCAAACACCATAATATCATTTCCTAGAAAGGACAGGGCTGGGGCAAGGCAAAGGGGGCGGGCAGGTGTGGGACGGGTGAGGGGTTTACCAGGGGGCAGGGCCGAGGCTTAACGGGTCAGGGTTAAGACCTCCGGTGCAACGATCTAATGGCTGTCTCGTTTGTGCACCACAGCTTAGCTTACAGTACGTTTTGCAAAAACAAGATACAGAAAACTAGGCCAGGATAAAAAGAGATGAAAAGCACCGCAAATAGCACACGGGATAAATGAAATGCACCAAAGTTCATGCGGTTCAAAGCTTTTTACTTTTGTGTAGCAGAGCCTGTTTTATCTCCTCAGAAACAGGTTATTTAAAAAAAAAAAAAAAACATATATAAATCACTGATTATAATTTGTGAAATATACATGAAAGTGTGCATTATCATCATCAATAGGAGTTTATTTTAAGATACACTAAAGCATCGATGTCTGTTTTTGTGCGTCTCTTAAAGGCGGTGCGGTTCGAGCCCCCGCTGTTCCGAGGTTATCGGCCCCCGTCAGACATAAACCTTATGACATGAAAAAACACACCAAATACTGAGTGTCAACTCTGATTAAACCCTGGCGTTAAATCCTCCGTGTGCCCTGTCATCTGAAAGAAACATTTTCAAATCACTTTATTATCATGTGATTTGTCGACTAATATTGAATGTATTAAAAGAGATTATGGTTGCATTAGAGGATTAGAGGTCTTTTAAGGAACCAGGAATGACTGCACATTGACCCCCACTGCCATCCATACTCACACATGCATGCATACAGATACACAACAACCGAACAGTACATGAAAGACATTAAAAACAACGTGATTTCCGGAATTGAGGAACACAAAAATTCAGCTTCTCTCTCATCTACCGATTCCTTCACACATGCATGCGTCTCCCTGTCGGTCGGTTCAAGGGTCTGTGTGACAGGAAGAGGTTGATCCTGGGGCCAGAGCAGGGCAGGAATGCCAAGTATGGCTTTAAGCTATAATGTAACATCTATGTCAAAAGCTTCATCAGGTATAAGATTAAATCTGTGCGTTGGGTCGGGTTGGGAAGGTCTTGAGTAGGAACTGCCCAGACAGTCTAACAGGAACACATCCAGAGTGATCCGCAGGAGCCAGCCTGACATGTGACTGGCCGCGACACCTCAAGGTCAAAGTTCAGGACAGATTTCAGCAAATCTGAGCATGCACGGCATGAGCTTATATTCAGGGAGGGGAGGGGGTATGGCTTGGCCTCCAACCTTTACCCGTTAAGACCCTTGAAGATTTTTACCCTGACCTAGACTTGACTCCTTCATCTGGGATGTTAGCTATACTAATTACTGCCTGATAGCTGCCTGGTGCCAAATACAATTCACTTCCCCCCCAATTCTCCGAGACTGTGCTCCAACAGCTGGTGCCAACCTCACTTAGCGCGCATGAAGTGCAAACCCCCAGCTATTACCCTGCCCCTGGCAATCTACCGCTTTTGTTTGGGGTTTTCTTATCAGGTCACATGTTGTTCAAAGGGCAAGGTTGGGGGCAAAAGGGAGCTCGAGTATGGAACATCAGATCAGCAGGCATTTACTTTGAAAGGAAAAAAAAAAAGAATTTCATAAGCCAAGCAAAGGGGGATTAAAATGGCTGAAATGATGGATTTGGAATTTGCACCTCAGAATACCCGAACCCTAACCCCACACGTTTACATCTCCAGGGTGGAAGACAGCCTCTGTTGCGGTGTACTTGTTGTACAAATTGACAGAGCCGGTGGATGACTTGGGATGGAGGATGGTTTGGAAGGGAGCTCTCCGAGGTACAGGAGGCCAAATGTATGTTCTGTATGCCCGAAGTCGCTCCTGTTCAACCTTTTGGTGCCCTCCTCTACCTGATCTGCATGTCTACCACCTGGCATTAGACCTCCTTCTCTGCCCTCTGAGTGACTCCCAAATCTCACGGCAGCTCCTCGATATATAGAGGACCAGATCAATTTGAGTGCGTCTGTGATAAGCGTGTCTACTAAGTCCATGCACATGTAAATCTGTGAGCGTACATGCATGGATTTGGCGTGTTGTTGTTGTTGTTGTTGTTGCCGTACCCACAGCATTCTACTTAGGATGATTTGGGCCAAAGTGTAAGTTGGGTATACGCAGGGAAGCATTCAAACATCTCTGCAGGCTCACACAACACTACCACCTTGCTAAACATCACCTATCATACACAACACCAAGACAATGGTTCTGTAGTAAAATAAATCCATGTACTTGCACACTGAGTAAAATATATTCCACTGCACATGATGACACGTCCATCACCATCCTGCGTAGACTCAGTGCTGAAGAGTCAGCTGACAAAAGGTCAGAAGTCACCCGGTGTAGCCTAGAACAGTGACAGGTGATGGTCTGAGCATATTACTGGAGTAAAAGGTGGAGGTTTAAGAGTCACAGCATTAGTGAGAGAATAGCAAAGCCTATCTCATTAGGTATAAGTATAACAACTCTCCAAGCACTTTATAATTGCTACTCCCAAGGCCACAAACAAGTTATGTGTATTACCGCTTTCTACTTCTTGCTGTTTGCAATGCAGAGAAAAAAAGAAAATCATCCTCTAATTGCCACGTTCTTCTAATACCAGCGCACCGTTCCACTGGCTGTTTGTCCACCAGTCCTGAAACTGGCTGGTTAATAAAGTTTTTATCTGTCAAACATGAAGAAACGTGGGATAATCCAAGGTCACCGCTGCAGATTCAAAACCCTCACTGGCTGTGGAAATCTACCATTACTTTTGTTTACAGAATTATATAAATAAGATGTAATTTCCTTTTTTTTTTCTCCCAGCAAAAATGACAAATAAACATTACAATTTAAGGCTGATTAGGACTCAAGGACTTTCAAGGATAATGTTTTTCCTTATAATCTCTTTGGCAATTATTTGCATTTTTGAAACGTCTTCTCTCCGCTTCCATGTTTGCTGTTTTCTCCCAGCAATCATGTGCATTTAATTATAAACAAATTTGTGAAGAGCAGGAGGAAGAACGGGTAAAAAATTGTTTGCCACAATATGTGGAAAAACTGTTTATTAACCGGGAGCGCCGAGTTTTAACTAACAGGAAGAGGGAAAATAACCGTCGTTTCCAGACACTCACACACAAACACAGTGACATTAAATTGACTGGCTTCTTGCAGATGTTGGAGCACAGCATGGGTTCTTCTTAACAGCTGGGAATTCAGTGTGTCGGCATTCGCTTGTGTGTATTAATTAACAGCTAAACCATATGAACCGGCCTCATGAACCCATAACAATAACAGTATCCATTAAAAACAAAATGATAAAAGCCCAACTGAGAACAATGTCGGATCCAAAGATCAACAAAAGTGCAACTTGAACATAATTACAGTGAATACACACTGTGAGGTACAAACATGAAATGAGATTAAAAGTGAGGAGCAAGGACAATCCCACTTGCATCATAATATAATAAACATATCTGCACTTCATTTTCTGATTTTTCACAATTGCAAATGAATTGAAGTGCGATAGGATTTAGAATAAAAACAATAAATCAAAAAAAAAGTAAATATATATATAGAATTTGCACTCCTTTAACATCAAAAAAAGGTCTTGTAACCTCACTTCCTTTTCTTTTAACTCCATACCTCCAGAATTTCTGTTCATTCTCCCTCGTCCTCGGCCCCACCCGACACATTAATCACATGAGGCAGATTTTCCGAGGCTCTTTCTGGAGCCTCAAACTGACTTGTACACTGCAAACCTGAGTATGATTTGTTTTAAAGCCCTTTTACCTCCAACTGACCGAGAGCTAATTGTCTTTCTCGACCAGGAAAAGAACAAACATGAAGGTGTTTAACTGTTAAACTGGAGTCCCATTGACATGAATTAGAACAACTTGTTAAATATGACTGAAGAAACATATTTGTGAATCTGTCTCCTGTTTAATAATTCATGGCGGCACATGCTGCCGGCGTAATGAATTAGGTTTTTGTTCCTGTTCTTTTTCTTTTGGCCGGTGTGAACTTATGAGGATTTATGGTGACACTCTCATATGATTACTCAATAGATTAACCTCTCCCTGCGCTAATCTACTTTATCCTATCAACGAAGTTCACGCAGTGGCAGCACCTGTGAGGAATACCACATGAGAAGCCAAAAACATTTACGATATATAGAGTCAAATTGGATTAATATCATTAAAGCAAGGATTAATATATCAGAGGGAATGCCTGCATGAGTAAATGCACACTTAAACGTCATAAGAGAAAAATTGTGAGTTCTTGTATTGGTTCTTCTCTCATCTTCCAACAGGTGAGTAAGGACGATAAGTATCAGTGGGGTGTTACGTGGATGACATCACGTCGACACTTCTTGTGTGGCGTCTTGTGCCGCGTTAATTAGGGTGCGGTGATACTTGGCGACTATAGGATGAAGGTGACTGCTTAGACTTATAATGCTAGCAGTGGTAAGGATTTGCTGTGAACCACTGGGGCTTATTGGATTAATTCCACCCCAAGGATTGCACCTAAAATCAGTCTATACGCAGGATAACCCTGCATGATATTATGGGGTTTCCTGCCGACTAATGTAAATTGGGGAAAAAGTTGCTGGACTTCCAAAGAAGAACCGATGATCGAGAACACGCCGGCCCTCATTTCTTACCTCCATGTTTACTCTTGTTTCTGTTGGCGCTGCAGAGTTAAATGTGTTATACGCTTTGTGTGTTCTATTTCTAAGTAGTTTGCAACACGTTGGGGTCAGGGGTAAAGGCTGGGCGGATTACAGCCTATATCAACTCATTGAGAAGAGGCCATATGGGCAAATGAGATCCATGTCCGTGAAGCACTAATCTGGGGATGCCCTCTTAGTGACCAGGGATGGACACTACCCACAGCGGCTAAGAGGCTTGGGGGATTCGATAGCAGCCTGTGGCCTATTCTACTGTATCCTGTACGTTAGCTCCACCATCTGACCCTGTTCTCGGAAAGGGAAGAAGCTCGGCCACGTACGTAGACGAAGATTAAAACAACTATCAGAGAAAACAAACACAGTGCCCCGTGCAACCGTACCGAGGCCGTTCATCCACGAAACTTGAAGACACTGACGTGTTTGGAATAAGAACATTTGTGCGTAGACCTTATACTTTCTAAAAGTGTCAACTCCCACATGAGCAGGATTCAAGTTAAAGCCCGTACAATATATTGGCCGGGATACTGCACACCGTTAGAAATAGATGTGTTAATAACTTCAAAAGAAGAAAACATATTAACATAGTGTTGTGTGAAATGCTTGGCGTGTGTGCCCCGTGGCAAAAGTAAGAAAAAAAAAAAACATAAATAAAGCAGTAGGAGGAAAAAAACAAGAAGGAGAAGGAGGAGGAGGAGGAGGAGGGGAGTATTTATCAGAGATTCTGTCCCGGTGATTGGTTGTGAGGCGGGCAGTGGAAGGACAAATGGACAAATCTGAGGAGCTAATAAGAGTGAATACAGAACGGCCCTCATGGGCAAATCTGGCACTAAGATGATAATGAGATTATAAAACCTCACTATAATGCAGCAAATTGTATAAGTGTTTCATTGAACCTTGTTGAACTTTCATTTATGCACGCCAGGCTCTTTTCCTTTTTTTTTTTTTGTCTCTCCCTTTTCTTCTTTTCCCCGGGATGATTGGTGGAGTACGAGAAAGGAGGAGAGGATAAAATGCCTCCTGGATAGAGTTTACCTAAAGCAGGGGTGAAGCGAAGACCACAGACTGGCTTCTGCAGACATGCTTTCTAGTTAGCATAATAACAATGGCTTTTAACAGTTAAAGCAATGGTGCTCCTTCCAGGAGATTATCACACTCCACATCTTGTCGACGTCTCTCACAGAAATACATCGCATGATACATTTATTAAACATCTACGCCCAGCTTTGATATTTCACAGTGCAAATACTTGAAACCAAAAGGTGAATAAATAAGATTGATGGTAAAGATATAAAAAAAAATGTTGGTTTTGATAAACATGAAATATTTTCAAAATCTATTTCGTCTTGTCTTCTTGCTTTCTGTCCTTCATTTGGATGTATTAAGATAATTCATTCACATGATAAGACAATTATTGGCATTTTTTGAATATTATTAGATTATTAATATTATTAGATGATGCTGTTAAGTGCACTAAAGCTTAGTTTTTATTCATATATAGTTATTTTTATTACCTGTTACAATTAATGTATTTGATAATGCTGTTGCATTTTAAATCTATAACTAAAGCAACATATTCATGTACAGCAAATTGTTTAATAAGATGTTAATGAAACATTTTCATCATTTAAAGAACCTCACGTCACCGCTGAAGAATTATATATTGCTTAACTTAGGCAAAGCCTGTGCAATTATTAGCTTAACATATTGATCAACTTCGCTTCCGCCATCTTTGTCAGGTGAGATAAACAAGGCAGCACCCTTGTCTTGGTCCTGTAGTCAGGGCTTGTCTATTGACTCTGTCGGCATATCTTTGATGATTGTGATCAGGGGAGGGAGGAAGATACGAGTCTGACACAAATCAAAGGGCTCGAATTGATCGATATACAGGGACAACTGTTGCCTAGAGGGGAATCAAAGAACGGAATCAAAGTGGTCAAGCGTTTGATTCAAAGGAAACGTCCCTGTGACAAGGCAACCTCCAGGATTGAACAGATTGCCCTGTCACCGTGGAACAATACAGAGACCTGACGGATGCTGTTTCTATACTGACGGTATTTCAGTCATCCATCTCATGAGCTTCCATCGGAACAGAGGAAGACACACGGTGTAGATTACAAATAATAAATAAATATTTTTATTAGCTGTGCCAAAATGTTGTTTCTTCACCTGTCTGACTCAAAAACTTGGTGGAGTGTGTGCAGCATGCGACACATAGCCTCTTAATTATTTTAAAAATGCTAAAGCGCTTGCAGGTTGACAGCAACGCTTTGATCGGTCAACACAATACCTGGCATTGTGTCGGTCGGAGAATCCTGGCAGGGTTTATTTCACAAAAAAAAAAAATCCGAGAGCAGAAATTTTTCCGAAATGATCTAAACAAGCAGCCTTTTACACCATGCTGACAGAGTAGCAACCGAGCCAGCAGCCAATTAGGACTCCAGACACACCTAACCATTTAAATAGCTTTGGCTCCAAGGATGTTCTCCATTTACGCTGAAGTGTGTGTCTAAATAGATTTTACTGCCGTTAATAAAGAATCACATTTTTACACACCTTTTAATTAGAGTGGATTTCATTTAAGCTTTTGAGCTGTCGTACAAATCTGAACACCTAAAACACAAAAGGGAAAAGTTAAGCGGGAAGATATTCTGTATAGTCTGCTTATATACCCTGTTTATCTCCTATACGCCAGACTGGTGGTAATGAGCCAATGCATCACTCCAGCCAATGGAGCTGGGAGTTAAATACATCGCCGTCCATATTTTTCCAAAATAGTCTGGCACTGTATAGTGCTGCACTTTATAACAAACAATAAATGCTTTCCCGCTCATGTTGTTTCGCATTTGTCAAGGGGTGCAGCGCCAACGATCATTTACATTCAGACATCATGACAATAACCAGATTTGGGCCGGGTGTTGTGAAATTGATGTGGATCTTTTGCCTTATAGCAGCCCTGTTTTAAGTCATTTATGCACATCTTCATCTTCATCTTGACTGTGCAGCTGAAGTTCGAGCTAATGGAGGTGTGTGAGCAGTGTTAACCTCCTTCTTCTCATACATTGTGCTAAGGAAAAGATTTCTTGTGACCTTGGGTAGGAAAAGTAAATCTAGGAGATGTAAAGATTACAAAGAATACAAAGAATACTAAATCACTGACCGCCCTTCCAAAGTTTCTGACACATCAAGCAACTGCATTATGATTCGGTGTTGTTGGCGTTTTCATCACTGTGATGACGGTGTGTCACGATTGTGACCCAGACAATAGGCCGAGCCAACCCCAGTGAATCCAGGTCAAAGGTCGGGGTCCGGGGTCACCAGAGTTTACCTGTCTATTTCCTGCTACACAAGAGCAACGTGTGCCGACCGGGGCTACGAAAACACTGAAAAACATTTGGGAAAACACACACGTGATCCTCGATTGAGTCAGCGGACTTCCTCAATACCAAGCTGAAAAAACAGTGGTTGAAGGGGGAAGAAGTTCATTTGAGTGAGCCTGCGTTTCCTCTCGGAGTCAGTCATCGTGCACAAACATCCAACAGACATTGTGTGTGTCTGTGTGTGCATGTGTGTGGTGTGTGTGAAGAAGGGGTGCCGACAGTGAGAGATGTTTCACGGTCAGCAGTGCATGGATCAGGGAGGTGAGGGTTACTGTCTAGTCAAACCTACAGGACAGAGCACAATTGCCCAAATGCCTTGAACACTGTGTGTGTGTGTGTGTGTGTGTGTGTGTGTGTGTGTGTGTGTGTGTGTGTGTGTGTGTGTGTGTGTGTGTGTGTGTGTGTGTGTGTGTGTGTGTGTGTGTGTGTGTGTGTGTGTGTGTGTGAAGAAGGGGTGCCGACAGTGAGAGATGTTTCACGG
>CAAKHC010015696.1:0-24657 GCA_901007825.1 Macroramphosus scolopax | reverse complement strand
CCCCCCCCCCTCCCCCCCCTCTCTACTCCCCCCTTCCCTCTGCTCACTTCTGTCTGCACTATCCTCTCAGCGGTTTGCTGCAGTGAGGAAGTGAAGAGGGGGGATTAAGCAAGTCCGCAAGTGACTGCAAGGATTGGGTTCGCAAGTAATGGAGATTTAATTGATAAATCCTTTCTGAGAGCGTCAGCCCGTTCCATAGGCTGGAGTGGAATGTGTGGGTGTGTCGGCGATGATTCATTCAGAGGCAACTTAAAAGTAAAGCAATTAATAAAAAAGGTCGGGGAACAGGAGAGAAACTCACAAAGTCTAATCTGTGTCAGATTAGGGATTAATGTGTCTAAAATGACATTTTATCCCCACGCAGTATCTGTATCACTGTAAATAGTCTATTCATGGGCAAATCCCTTTGCGACCAATATTTAGCTCATTGTGAGATGGAAGTGATCTGCCTCCAACAGTCACTCCAAACATCCCAGAAACACACCAGGACATGAAAGAAATCCTCCTTTGTTCTGCGTAATGAATTGTAGACGCTCTATCTGATAATCTCACATCATCCGACGACGATAAGACCAATAGATCTCATTGTGGTTGCTTAATTTTTTTTACCACAGATAAGAAAGACTCCGTGACAAAGTTTTCTTTCTTCGCCAGTGTTCGCGTTTGCGTGCAACTTCCTGCAGGAGCTCTCATAATATTTTTCTTTTCACGCGGCGCACAAAGTTTTCTTTAAATAGCCGCTTCAAAGTGGCACCCCGCAAATTACGGCCAGTTAAACGCTTTTAGCACGTATTAATTACATTAGGAAACCAAATTGGGCAGCCGAGGTTTGATTTATTACTCGGCTAACTGGTTTTGTCACTCCGGGAATATGCAGATGGGCCGGATGTTGGGATGCTCGCCGGGGAGAAAGATGGAGAGAGACAGCGTGGCCGAACTTGGCCTGACCCGTACACACATCTCCACGCTGACCCGCGTCCGAAGGAACACGGCCCTCTTGACCCCCCTCGGGGTGAGGATGAGCAGATGAAGAAGGGCGGGGTGATGTGCAACATTTAATTTGGCTCTCGTGGGTCATTTTTCCTTTCAACCTGTTGATTCTATGAAGATACTTCACAAAGCACTGCACTCTATAATAGAGCTTACATCTACAGTATGGTGTGTTTGAGGACCGTATGTAATTTCCACAATTGTTTACCAGATATATAATTGATTTTATGATTAAGGCTGATGTTAAAGTTATACTTCAGTAAATACGATCCTACTGCAGGGCAGCTCAAACTAAACTCTGTGTCCTCGTCACATTTGTGCAAAGAGCATCATGTTGCTCCGGTTTGTTTTTAATTCCTTTTTTTTTCTCTCCACGAGCATCTGCATGTCTTGTGATGTACATACGCATGCATGTATCATGTCAGATTAACTTCGTGACCTCATGCAGACTTAATAAACTAAGCCCCCGTTGGGAAATGGATTTTTGGAAAGGCAATTTTGATTTTACATTTAAATGGAACTAAGAAACGTGTCTGTCATACATATGGAGATGAGAGCACAGAAGGTCACGGCCTGTTAAGAATGTCTTGTCCCCGTCTCTTTTTTCGATGTTGCAGCGGTGTTGGCGCACAGTGAAATATTCTCCGTGGAGCGTCCCAAAATTCTTTTCAAACACCGATGTCGTTTGCTGCTTTTCGATCGTGTGCACGAGCCATATTTTAAATATTAATTGATTTACCCTTTTAAACCGTGTGAATTTAGCTTGTATAAGACCTTAAATGATCATCAACGCCTCATTATCCAGTATGATTGTGTGTTTGGGGACGTTATATTTCATTACAGCAGACATGCAGCACTACTGTGTGACTAAGAGTCCCAGCCTGAACATACTTGATTAGAAATACTGCGTGTGAGTCATAGCGCCACCTGGTGGTAAAATGAAATAATTTTTCTTTTACACTTAGATTAGCTGATCCGAGTCAATTTTATATCGGGTCAGAATAGCCTGAAGGCGTTGATGCGTCGATCCCGAGCCTGAGTGTTGCCGTTACACGGCATTACCTCCAAATAATGCAGCGGTTATGCAACATGAGTTTAATAGTGGTCCTGACTGCGGTGGTTTGCATAGATAGGACCGGTTGTTTTCATAGTTTAGAGGACAAAATAACGTCCTTTGAGAATAAATGCGCTGCTACGTTTTAAGTCGTGGTCCATAAACTTGCGTCTTAATAGAGGATTGGTTGGGGGGTCCATGATATCGGCCTGTGATGCGGGTTGTGGGTGCTATTATTTAACGTTTAAAGGACGTATGGTGTTTTAACATCTTATTCATAGTGCCCCTTTATACCTCGGAGCACCTGCCCCTCTAAAGGTCTCTGCACGGCCCTGCTTCGACTGGATCCCCCGCATCCTATTTCCATTTTGCTTTGATAAATGGCCGTCAAACCGGGACCCACATTCGTCCCTCTCTTCAAACCCTGCCTGTTGTGTAGCCTCGAGTCATTGCTGCCCTGTCTAATAACTCTTCTCATGTTTAAGCAAAGCGTATGCCTAATAGACTGCTCTCAATTCACACGTCAGGGGGACGCCGGAGTGAACTGAATGTCACTGTGCATTTATCTCCTCCCTGCGCCCCGACCAACCCATCTACGCCGGGACTATTATTTAACCTAAGAGAGGTCAAATCCTCCCTGTAAGGCTTGAATGGAGCATGAATTAAGCTAAATAGTGTCGCCATCCATTACGGTCGCCATTGGCTGCTTTAAAAGCTCCTGGAACACGACCGTCCTGCGTTGCTTTATGGGTGTCACACGCCGAACGGGCTGACGGCCTGACAGCACGCGACTCCCTCACCTGCTGCGTGAGTGGGTTGAAGGGCAAGAGAAGGATGGAGGTTTGCAACGCTGCTGGGTCAGCACTCGACTACGCTATGAGGGAAGCAATGAGCCTTGGAGGGAGAACTCCGCCGTCTGTGCTCATCTGGGAAGCTTCATCCTCCTGTGCTTTATCTCTTGATTTTCCTTCTTTCTGATGCACGTCTGTCTTCTAATTATTATTAGTCACAGGCTGATATTAACGGGTTGCAACCGCAGAATAAAGTTGCATTAGGAAGCCATCAATAGCCGTTTTTCTGACAAATCTTTTTCGACAAACTTGGGTTCGCCTGGAGCTGATCAGCGGAAGGACATTAAAAAGATATTAATTTTATTCCCAGACGAAAGACATTAAGAGCTCCTCAATGTGATCGCGTCCTTCGCATCCCGACTGGAGTTAAGAGTTCAGTCAACCTGCAGGAGTCGAACTGCACGAAGGAGGCCGTCGTCGTCAGTCCGTCGAATGTAAACCGGATTCGCCGGTTCCAAACTCAACCGGCTTCTAACATAATCTGTGTTCAACATTCTTTTGCATTTTGGCTTCGCCGTGAAAGAATTATGCTGCAGGCTTCGCTCCTCGCAGCCAACTGGACAGCGAAATATCAATCTTACAAAACAATGGCGCCGAGATCCACAGCTGTGTGACCATATTGCATAGACGCCATGGCAAGGCGGGCCTTATTCAATATTCTTTCAACCATCTGTGATATATAAATAAAGCTTCTGATGTCAAAACACCAAGAACGAAGTTTAAATAATGAATTGAGTTCTTGTTAGTATTTCGCGGCAAATATTGTGCAAGTCTGATCATTATTTAAATTGGGGAAATGCATCTTACTGCAGTTTTCTAATTGAAATGTGTCGCCATTAACACAAAGTGCACGCTTCCGTCTTGCTATCATTCACGCTAGCCTCCCTAAATCACACATCTAAGCTTTCAAGTAGCAGTTGGAAGGAGCAATACGTGAGGCTGTTATCAGCGTGTGATGGATTTCCACGAGGGTCCTTATTATTTCACGTACGCCTCCGCCGGTGACCTATGGAGACGGAGCCTGACGTGAAATGATTGGCTTCACCTGCAATTAGGAGAAGGTGTAGTTATAGAGGCGTGCGCGAGTCAATAACTTCACCAGGGAAATCAGTCATAAGAAAGGAATGCATTGATTTTGTTGATTGCTTTGCGACAGCGCTACTGTTTCAGTGCACGCTAGCAGAAGCTGTTTAAACACTCTGGAAGCCAGAATGCAACGACAATGATGATAATAATAATTTCTATTTTGGCGTAGGCAAGTCGTCTCACTAGAATGCATCTGCAGAATAAGATCTGGCAACCTTCCATCCCACAAACGGCCGTGTTATTTACTCCGGTTTTTCTGGAAAAAACAGATGTATCTGTGTCAAACAGCCTGCGTTGTTCAAGTTTGACTTTCAGACCTTTAGCATGTTGACAATTCCTGTTTTTCGATGACCGGTGTGAAGAAGTCTGCAAGATGAAAGCGATCAAAGCGTGTTTTTGAACAAGGATGAAACATATACGGACTCTCTCGTCTCCTTGAGATGAACGTCTTCTCTTTCAGCGTGTTACGATTTGTTTATATTTCAGAGACATGCTACTTAAGTATTTCCTTCAAAGCAGACATAAAAGAAACAAGCCGAGCTGCTTTCCTTCTCCTGTATCATCACATCGACCACAATAGCTGATCATCTCGCACGCTTTGAGTTTAATGCCTCCGTTTCAGTTTTTTAACAACGCGGCGCTCCGAACACGATAGCAGCTAATGTTGAATACATAAACACCGTGAGTGATGTTCCGTATCAAACTCTCACATTGTCAGACGAGAGAAGTATTTCCCCGAGCTGGGTTTGGTTAGCGTCCGACCGTTGATGACGGAAAGCCAAAACCACCGAAAGTCACCAGACACCAATAAAAACCATCAGTGAGTCGTTCCTTCGTCTTCCTGCACAGTTCAGCCGAGGTGAAGGGTTGGAAGGTTTTAGGAAAACCCCCCAAAATAATGTCCTCGTTCTTCCTAACGTGCACACAAATATGAAACCATCAAAAGTCATTAAGTCCTATTTCAAACTGGGCATCAGATATTTGGTGGTCTTTTCTGTTTTGGGGGTGCGATATTAACATTAAGCTGTGCTCCCATCACAGCTACACCGGAGATAAAGTGACGCTTTGCAACCTGTAGGTGAGGTTCCTCCCCATTGGCTGCTGCCCGTTCCAGTTATGCATTGATGTCTGTATTTTTCACGGGTTATGAGGAAAGAAAGTCTCCCACGGCAACCTTTGAAAACCCAGAGCAGCATGGTGTGTGTAGATAGTCGGTGCACTGAGAGGGTTGGGTCGTCTGAGCTCGGAGATATCGCTCGGACGGAGATATACGGTATTTAATTAGCTTCAAAAGCACATGATACTAGCATATGCATGTGTCTGTATTTGCAGAAACATGGTTTCACTCCAATAGAAGCATAATAGTAAATGCAAACACCTCAAATATATATTTAAGTACAGTACTTAATTATAACTTTACCTTGGCGTACCCTGGTCGACTGATTTATTGCCCAGCAAATTGTTCCGTAGGTCTACAAACCTGCCACCTGACCTCAAAAGTCATACGGCAGCGACTGATCGTGTCCTGCCACAGCGATCGTACAACCCCTCTGGGAAAAAGGCAGAGACGCTGGTTCCCACAAGGACGACGCTGCAGTTCTAAGTCTTTTTCGTGTGTGTTATTTTTAGGGCGGTGGTTTGGCTCCGCGGCGGTGATGGCTGAGGGATATGGTGAAAGTCTGCAGAAGAACGACTGCTGTAGGTAATTGTCAGATTCGACTGAATGTTTATATGACAGAGTCGGGATATGCGAAAGCCATCAGCGGGACCTTTTTTTCATTCATAAAATATGCAGCGCCGTCAGAGCGTCGTTGTCTCTGAATTTATGACGCCGTAACTGTCAAACACAAGCTGAAAGGCAGGCGGACGTATTCGGTACCGTTCCTTAAACTATAATGTCTCCGACTACAGTTTGACCTCGATCGTAAACATCCGACAAACAGGACGCACGTCGATACACACAAACAACCGGCTGGAAACCGATGTTGTTGCAACTGCACTCATGCTGTTCCTTCCATCCCGCGGGGGCAAAATCCGTCTACGCAAAACATACCGGGGAGGATTGATAGCCAACGCCGCAAGTCTCTCACCACTTTCCCAGGGCTCCACTTTTACTCTTCTTTGGTTGTGAGATTTAGCAACGTCTTTGGGTAAACTGACAATTTGTGAACCATCGGATCGGAACCATAAATAACGCGAGCGCGTCTCGCCTCCTAGCCTCAACTGGTGGAACAGTGTCCACAAGACAGGGACCTCCGTACTGCTGCACTTGCCATAATGAATAGGTCCTGTTGACGTTGGATCCTTTTTTAAAAATGTCCCTGATTTCCCCGTTGAACCTGTTCATTGCACCCGCTGAGCTTGTGGGCTTACGCTAAACCTTCAGACGATCCCTGAGCGTATTTGTCTCTGGCTTTTGGGCTTCGGGAGGCGTACAGGGTTCAACAGCTATAATACTGCAGAAGGGTCATAAAATAATGATGAATTCTCGGACTGTGATCTTTTGACGTTGCCACGGTTGGAGAACGTCCATCTGCAATAATAAGACATGAATGAAACTCTCTGTGAGGTCACGTAGAAAAGCTGCAGGAGGACGGTGACGTTCAATGAATGCGTCTTCTTCTGTTCGTGCAACAACTTCAGCAGTTCATCGTCTTGTTGCAGACAACATGACATCAGACGCGCTGCACGTCCGTCCACTGCTAAACACCGTGTGGATTATTAGCTCGAGGAGCCGGCTCTCGACCACCTACATTTACCGGATTTGAGGCCTATCTTTGGATGCCGCCCCGCAGTCATTGTTTCTACTTCTCCCGGAGATAATGATATGCTTAGGCTATGCAGATGTCCCTCGCTGTTTTTAATTTCGGGGTTTGGAAGAAGCCCACCTGATCTTCCTCCCCCACTTGACTATAAAAAGCTCGTCACAATAGAGTTGTCTGTTTCCGTTTGAATAAACAACTTCTTCTTCTTCTTCTCTCGGCATTGTGGGCTCTCTCCATATCGGTTGCTATTGTAATTTGGGAGATCTAAGGAGTTCAATTAGCTGACATCGTTTGCTGTGCGAGACTACACAAGCGGATATTTGGCTTTTTGACCCTCCTGCAATGCTTCATCCTCCGAAAGCAGCGTCCTGTGATTGTGCAGCTGCACAGTCGGACGGTTATTGTGCAATGATGTCCTCTGTTCTGACTGTAAATGATTTAATTAGCCATATTATGGACTAGAAAAATTAAATAAACCCGTTAATGTTGCTGATTATTGCAAATAACGATGAATACTGAGCTGATAGTGTGTGTTTGCCTCCGCCTCCTACAGTCGTCTCCCTGTCACATCGCTGTGAGTGCCTTCCTGTCTGTTTATTCTACATGCGCCACTCTTTTCATTACTTCTTTCATCACTCTTGGGAGTCCTCTCGCCGGGTTTCCCGACCAAAGCCTTCGCTGCCCACCGGAGCCGTCGTCCGGCTTCACCGGTCCGATCCGTCAGTCATTTCTCACAAGCTTTCATATGCAGTGAACAATTTATTGGCACCTCAGTTGATGGTGTGGTGGTTTGCTTGTGACAGGGGCAGTTTATTCCTGTAAGACACGTGACAGAGGAGAGATGAGGGGAGGGAACGAAGGGCATCAGCAGACTTTACAGGAACGTCCGGGTGTTAAATAACGCCGCGCGAATAATAAAGTTATTCAGAGGAAGACGCTCTGCCGTGAGATGTTATCACAGAGGACGGCTGTTTCTGATGAGGTCCTACCGCCACTCGACCCGGGTTTGACCCCTGACCCCCTGATTGAAATACCTTATTAGTCCACCAGTCACCCAAAAAAACAGTGTTCACACATGAATGAATCACTGCAGAGTTCATTTGACAGCGTTCCAGGGCCAAAAATTCGGTCCTAACCAGGGGTTGTTTCCTGCTTTTCACACCAACTGCACCGTCGACTGGACGAAATAAGGCAGGTACGAACACTCTTCATCACAGAAACCAAAGCCAACAAATCCAAATGCTCATCAGTGATCATTGCAAGCAGCCTTATTTGAATTTACAACATTAACAAGCATCAATACATCAAATATGGATCTTGTATATTTTTTGTGAAATAGCCCTTTAACACACGCACACACTCTGACCCTGTGTTGTCAACACATTCCTCAACCATAAATCTCATGACCAGACTGAACGCATCAACAGGGAAACAGTGAATGTGAATATTTCCACTGGTGCTCAGTTTCCTTTAATGGTCACATCGGCAAGAAAGCCGTTCCCTCCCTCCGAGCATTCGGGTGCCAACGACTCCGAGCTGTATCCTATAATTACCGTCTCCATGAAGAACATGCCTCGAAAATTTGGTGTTTACACACGCAGTTTGAGCGGCCGCCGTGCTCGGTTCTAGCATGCCATTGTGGTGCGTCGCCGTTGCCGCGCGAACCACAACAGTCTGCACGGCTTGATTCATGGCGAATGTTGTAAGAATCATAACAACTCTGTGACCGATGCTCATTAGTGAGTCACCGGGGGGACACCGCGGGTGCAGCAAATGCACACACTCGTACATCAACCTTTCCCTGGAAGATCTGTAGCAGCTTTTCCGCATACTTGGATTTCCAGACTCAAAAAAAAAAACACATCGCCCCGTCGGTTGATCGCACTCCATTTGTGACAGCACGCTACTTTTTCGATGACCTTCCCTCCAGTCCTTTAGAACTGATGTTTTAATGATGCATGAAATGTGCAGATTAGCGGTGTTAGTTTTATATCAGCGATCGGCGCCGGCCCTCAAAGTTGGTCATAGGTGCTCCGATGTCGTATTCATGAGACTGCGGCTGTCTATTCAAAGAGGACCTTTTATACTCTTCACATGGGAGCAGGTCAGCAAATGTCAATTGCGGTGATTCATATTTCATGTTCGAAATTGAAATGTCTCAGCCATCCATCACACCGGCTCTAATGTACTGTCCACGGAGGGAATGTATTCTAGACATCCTGTAAGGGAATCGATTACATTTGTTACATTTTCCTTCGTCCAAATGATGTCAGCCGACGCTTCAAGTCGTCGGCGAAGAAAGAAAGAAAAAAAGCGAATTAACTTGTGTTGTGCTGTTTCCCGTGTTTTGATTAGGCTTTTTAATTAGCTTTAGCTTGAGCCCTGCAGCGGGAACTTTGATATGGAGTTGAAGTCTCTGTTCCTTCCTGCGTCCTCCGTAGGAGAAAACCCCTGCGAGGTTTCGCCCGGGAGAGCGAAACCAGACCGGTTGGGGTTTGATCGGTGTTTCATGCGGGAGGTAAATGCCACGGGGGGCCGTGAAGGGGGGGCTGCGGGGATGAGCCATTGTCACAGGCACTATGATAAGATCACACAGGAAGAAGTTACTGTGCTGCAGAGAGCGAGAGGCGTGCAGGGAGGGGCTGAAGCGCTGCACGAAGGTATGCAATGAAATAAAGTTTATCCATTTGCAATTGCATATATATATTGCATATATTTGCAGGTGTATGCAATGAATTAATAAAGAAAAAAATGTAAAACTCCAACAACTAAAGTGCCTCCATGCTGAGCAGCGGCATGCAAAGAGTGAGATTGAGCGACGTCCCCGCTGCCGGTGGAGTATTGGCACCTCTGAATGGATGTGCAGTAAATGACCCTCATTCTCCGATGTTTGTCAGAGTCACCGCCACCCCCCCCCTCCGCTGAGAGTAATGCCACAACGCACCTGCGTGACAGCCCGCAGTGATTTGTCGCGTTTCAAAACACGCGGCGTCGTGACACCCCGATAATGGACCCGTGTGTTTTACTCAACGGCTGCCAGGACCGGAGGAATTGGCTTCATTTCTATTCAAGCCAACGCTGTCCAGAGCGGAGCAACAAGGACGGGCAGGGAGGGCGCGAGTGTGCCTTCATCAACGAGAGTAGGATCCATATTAATGATGAATTAATGAAGAGGAAGGGAACCCTGCTGGAGTTTATGCACAAGGAGGGTCCGGCTCCTCTGAACAGCTGCCAATACCTGCTCGATAAGACGCGGGGAGGACACAAGTCCTTCACACCTGCGAGCTCTTTTATGGAGACGACGGCGGCACAGTGTGATGAAGCATGTGTGTTATGCTTCCCTGGGCCGACATGCATTCATCGTGCCGCACCTTCTAGCGTCAGTTGTGTTTGTGTCACAGATAAAAAGTCAGGAAAGTTTTGCACAAGCCGCCCATGCAGCTCCCCAAAACACCTCGATCGCCCCCCCTGACGGCTCGCCGTCGGATAAGGAAGCTTCATTTGACATGCGGTGACATTCGCTTTGAGCAGTGTGAGCGTCCCGAAAGGTCAATATCACTGTTGATTATATTCCTCTAATTGTGGGAAGCCGAAATCATGATCAAGATTCATATTTGAACAATCAATAATAATTATGCAGAGCAGTTTGTGCTGTTACAACCTTATAAATGTAGAACACTCGATGTTCCTCAGACGTGTCAGTTTACTGACGAGTTTACTGACGAGTTAATCACGTGTTTATTTCGATGAGAGCTGCCTGACCTCGCCCGTCATGAGCCGTGACAGTGACGTGCACGTGTCTATAAACCCGCTAATCGTCCTGCAGATGGACTTGTAATATATGCCGGGGTGCTGTGTCGCCCTCGCGGCGAGCGTAATCAATTAAACGGAGTGGAAACTCTGTCGACATCAGCAGATCTCTTGTCATGTGGATCCAACTGCGGCTCGTCAGGAGGACACACGAGCCGTCCCCCTTGTGCCACTCCTACACACACACACACACACACACACACACACACACACACGTCTGCCCTGTCACCGCACATCGCTCCCTGCACACACACACACACGGTTGCTCGTGGCAACCGCGGTGTCTTTGTGGACCCGGGGCCACAAAAAAAAGCAGTTATTTAATTAAATAATCACAGTAATGATTAACAGCCTGTGAGATGAACAAGGAAGAGGGTGGATGGCAGAAAGGGAAGGTGCCTTTCACACGTCTTACTGCTCTTCCGCCGATTTAGACGACGTGGGAGCAGTTTTAACGGAGGTAAATCGGGGCTAATCGCGCACGCACCGTCTGGTTGACTGACGTGTGCTCGTCAAAATTGTAATGAAGGTTACAACTCCAGAAAGTAGTCAGACCCTTCGTTATGGGTTTGGGTCACGTTCTAGAGGAGCAATCCCGTTGCTTGTACCACCTAAGTTATAATGTTTTAGGCACCATTTATTCTTCTTTAGAAATCTTTGGCCACTGACATGAATGTTTTATAGCTGCAGCGCCGCTCAGCCTCCCGTTGGCAGGCAATTTGTATTTGACATTTCAAGCAGGCCGTCACAAGTGTACTTTGTGTACAGACATTGTAGGAAGCAAACACATTGGCCGGCTGGATGTATACGCTCGGAAGCCAGATGCTTTGCAAGCACCCGGAACATTGTGCTTACGTGCGCTCTGTGGAGGCGAGATAGTGCAAGTACAAAGAAAGAAAAAAAAGGGGGAAGCGGAGGACCGGGTGAGGCGGACGAAAGAACTGAATTAAATGAGGTTGAGGAGCAAAATGTGAACTGCGGCTGAGGAATAAAAAAGGATCAGTTAAGAGAACAAAAGTCATGTTAACAAGTGGAACTAGAGAAGAAATGATAACAACCAAAGACCAACAGCACATATTATCATGCACTTAAAAATCGGCTGCTGGTGGAAAGCAAAAGTTCTGGTGAGAGACTGAAGTAACTGAAGTCCTACTGAAACGTCTTTGTCTAGCACATCTACGGTTGCAGCATCATGCATGTTATGAACATCGTATTTTCTCTATATAGTTGCAAAAAAAAAAGCTTTTTTGAATGCAGTTGGAGCTCAAATTGTTCATTATTCACCTTCGTCATGGACGTAAGCACTTGGAGTTTGACGTGTGCAAGCTAAAATAGTCTATTTTCTTCCTGCGAAGTGTAACAACACTCATATCAAAGTGTGAGAAGTTGACTTGAAGTGATTCTCCAACTGTATTTATCAGCTTGTGGGTAGAAGAGTGGACTCGGGAGTGGGCGGAGGAGGGAGAGCGCTTTCCTTCTGAGTAGGATTGAGAGGTGTGACACATGTGCGGGGGCCGTCGTGTTGTCAGCGCCGGGAACCTTTACATCAGTTATGCAGAGGACGGCGGCCATTAAGGCCTCGAGACATAAAACTTCCATTTGAGCTGTCGCAAGGTCTCGGAAACCGGATGAGACTTTCGAGGAAAGCGGTGTAGGAGAGCTGTTTCTGTACTGCGACACCTTTTTTTCAACACATACAATATGTATATACAAGTCTCTTTGAGGCCAAGAAACAAAGACACGATGGGCGTCCTACTGATGGGTGCTGAACCAGCCCATCTATGTGGCTGGTCAAAATATTAGGAACACCTTTCAGCGTCACCCAGTACATTATAATCCTCATGACAGGAGATGGGGCTGTTGTCGTACACCGTTTTATCTCGGCGTGCCGGATACATCGGGCACTGCTTCTCATTTAAGTCATCACACACTCCATTTCTTATTCCAGGCACTCAAATCTCATGTCGTTCCACTCAAATCCTAATGATTCCCTCTCCATTATTCTTCATTAGGCCGTTATACCTGGCTGGAGAGTGAACCATCATCTTCCCTTTTTTTTTTTTTTTTCTTTAATAGCAATTCATATGATTAATTGAATCTATTATTGTTTTACATTGCAGATGACACGGTGTGCCCGCTTATCAGTTTCCCGTCATTAGGTGGTCGGGCTTAACAATGGCTCCGCCGGCTTAGGTCGACATGACTTATCGGGATAATATATGGCCTCCGGATTTCGGGTTCAGAATCCTTCCCCACAGGTAATATTTCTTCATTTCGGCAGTCATGGCTCGCCCGTCAGTCTGGCAGGTCTCTAATTCTCTCCCTTTGAGCCACACGGCTGTTAAAGACTTAACCGGTAAATTATTTATTGTATAAATTATATTTTGTCATATTCATTCACACATATTCGCCCGATTCTCCTGCATTTACAGAAGTATAAAAAAAAAATAGTAATTTCCATCCCTGCGGTGCCCTTGAGCAAAGGGGCAGATTAGCATTTAGCAATTGCTGTCAAATATAACGATAGAAAACGAATGCCGGCGCGAGACGATGCTAAATGGTTTCCTTTCGCCTCAAAAGTTAATTTCTTGCTATGTTATTGTTTTTGTGAATCGCTGTCGTTCATCCTGAGCCGGGTCGCGGTGGCATCAGACTGTTTAATGTCACCCAGACATCCGTCTCCCCAGCGACGCTCCCCGGCTTCTCCCGGGGGATCCCAAGGCGTTCCCCGACCAGACGAGATATATAATCCCTGCAGCATGTTTTGGGTTTACCGCAGGGCCTCCTACTTGTTGGACGTGCCCAGATCATCTCCAGTGGGAGGCGCCTGGGTGGCATACCAAGCAGATGCCCAAACCACCTCAGCTGACTCCTTTTTTGACGGCTCTAGTCCAAAGCTCCCTCTGGATGTCCTCAAAAGCTGAGGCCAGCCACCCTGCGGAGAAAACATATTTCAAGCGCTGGTATACGCTATCTCAGTCTTTCAGTCGACACC
This sequence comes from Macroramphosus scolopax, assembly GCA_901007825.1. Lineage (NCBI taxonomy): Eukaryota > Metazoa > Chordata > Actinopteri > Syngnathiformes > Centriscidae > Macroramphosus > Macroramphosus scolopax. The sequence continues at coordinate 11,106 of CAAKHC010015696.1, read as the reverse complement.
CAAAGCTTGTGGCCATCCTTCATCGCCACGGCACGCCACAACTTCACAGCTCTTTGCATACAGCATCCGCAGGATCTATTAAGTCCCGACAAGCACTATAGTCCTTCTCCTCTAAACAAAAAAACCTGCACACCCGCGACAGTTCGAGCCCTCCGTCATGTAAGCGGGTGACAAACGACACCGTCTGGATTCACCTCTCCCCGTACTGCGTGGAGTGCTTTCGCATGATCGTTGTGTGCCACACAGGGCGGGTTCACCAGACCGTGGATAATTCAAATGGATGGTGCCGCGCACGGCGAAGCTTAAGTGAGCAGGACTTCATTTTGTGAGCCATTTCACCACATCACTCAGCATTATCCTTTACATTGCCTGCACGCGGCATCATGTGTCAGACGTCTCGGTGGGACATAAATACAGGTATTAGTTGCGAGACGTTCACGACAATGACATAAACAGACCTTGTTTTTTTCTTCTCAGTGGTGGCAAGACATTTTCTTTTCTTGCCTCCTCACATACTCGGTTTCATTCTCCCTAACTGGGCTGATGTAACATTTAATATTATGACCACCGGTTTCAATTATTACTGTTTGTGGTTGGCGCGGCGGAGCCTCGCTGTGTGACGGACGTCAGAATCGGAGATGTGAATGAATTGAATTTAAAAGAACGCATTGTTACATAAAAGCATTATAAAAAAAAGGGCATTAACGGGATTTGGAGTTTGGTGATTGGACGTTTCTTGATGCAACAAACTTTGGGAGTCTTAAGTGTAGTTTATATGTAATATAATGTTAGGGGAGGAATAAGGAGTCGATGTCAGTCCTCATCATTTGATGATGCTATCAGACACTGATAAGAACAATCGGAGCGCCTTTAATGGACTCAAACACATGAGAAAAACACCGAAATGATCCTTTAACCCCGACAACCAGGAGTCCCAGAAACGTCTCCTGGATCTAATGTGTGTGTCTCCCCGATTCTCTCATCTCCCCGTTTCATCGCCTACAGAGTCAAAGAGGCTTGTTTACTGACAACCGAAGTGTCGTCTTGTCACCGAACAACACGGTTTTTGCAAGTGAGAGGAGAGAGAATACTTTTCATCTGTTTCTCCTCCTCCTCCTCACCCGCCTTTGAGTCTTACCTACTCCACCTCCGGATGAAACATTTTCATACACAGATTGTATAGCTTGAAATGTGGAGCTGTTACCGATTTTTTTTTTTTTTTTTCGATTTTTATCTGGTTTTGAGGTCAAGAGATAAAAGCTTCAGGGTCACTGTTTCTTCAAATATGTGTGTGTGTGTGTGTGTGTGTGTGTGATTATGCATTATGGATTAAGGCATCTTGAAAACAATGCAAACATTGAGTGAACTCATCCGCAGCTGCGTTGGTGCAGGATTCAGTCTTGTGGACTGAGCTAGGTGGTTGGTTGGGTAATGAGACAGATGGACAACACAGATTGCTGACATTAGCTTGCTCTTGATCTAGATCATGATTCCTCATTAAGCTAATCATTTAGCAGAAGAGTCCATCTTGTTTTTGTTTTTTTTGGAAGGGAGGGGGGGGGGGGGACAAGCTGTGCAGCCCTGGCTGCTTTAACTGTTGACCGCTTGGGAGAAAAACTAGAAGCATGGAGCGTGTTGAAATGACAAAGCATGAGGGGGTCGGCTGCTCCGACTGAACACATGTTTGCAGCAGCTTATGAAATACTATGAAATCCTTTTCCATCATAAGTGCACTGTATTTATATCCTGCTGGTATTTTTCTTATATAGAAAAGTCTTCATGGATATGTAGTACAGTAGTTTGTTGCACAATATGTGTAACTATATGTAGACTTTGCATTCAATCGGTGCACACGACACCACCGTGCATGCTGGGTGAAGGACAATGCTGCTTTAAAGGATTATAATAGGTATATGTGTTGTCGTCAGGGTGTCTCTGATTTCTTTTGTTCTTTAACTTGCCATCAGTTTGTCGCCAGATCTTTCAAAGCTTTGTTGAGTCCTTAAAAATACCCCGAAAAAACACAGTGGCATGGAAACAATCAGAGCTGACATTTCTGGTTCACCGTCAGTGACGTCGACCCTTTGTGATTGCCTTTGCTAATTTTATAACCTTCTGTGGCACACTTACAGGAGCAGTTGTTACCATTATATATTCATAAATCGCACTGGGGTAAGGATGAGTAATGTACCGCTGTTACGTACAAGAGCTCCGGTTTCTTTTAGGTACAAAATAATCTGGTACACCATCCATCCATCCAACTGCTTATTTGCCTATCCAGAGTCACAGGAGAGCGGGATTCAATCCCAGCTGACATTGGGTGAGAGGACTGGTACACCCTGGACTGGTTGCCAGTCAATCACAGGGCTTACACAGTGACAGACAACCATTCACACATAGACAATTAAGAGTCTCCGATTAACCTAACTCAATGCTTTTTGGTGCGTGGGAGGAAACCGGAGTACCTGGAGGAAACCCATGCATGCACCAGAACATGCAAACTCCATACAGAGAGCCCCAAGGCAAACCCAGTGACACTCCTAACCACTGCACCACCGTGCCGTCCTTACGTGGTGCAATGAAAACATATGTAGATAGTAGCAAAAACGCACCTGTGCATCTTCTGAAGTCTGATGTCTTTGCTATATTTATTAAAACTGAGTACGCCATTGAACTAAATCTTTCTTGTCTTGCAGTACACCAGCAGGCCTGACATATTGGCCCACTCTGTGCCACCCATCTGCTCACAGCTGGGCACAGTGGCAGCAGCCAGCACAGGGCATAGTCAGTGCCACGGGGGTGGAGGCTGGAAAAGGCGGGGGCGGCTATAATGAGAGGCACCACACAGCCTCCTTATCTCCTGAAATATAATGGAAAACAGACCAGTGTTTCCCCTCTGAGTTCCCCGTCTCTCTTCATGACCTAGCGGGAGATGAATATCTTCATCTTCTTCTCTCGCCCTCAGTAAAAGTGCCATCTTGTCCGATCATTGCCCCACCCCCCACCCTTCCCCCCCCGCGCCAACTGATGTCGGGAGAATGAGGAGAAACATGCCAGGGATAGAAATAGATAGCTCTTTGTGTCAACAGAAAGACACATGACCAAACGCAGGCAATATAAAGGCTCGCAGGCAAATTGGGGTTTGAGTAATGATGACTCACCCTGTCACACACAGACAGAGATGTGAGACGAGCACTCGGGGATTCTTACCAGACTGCGGCTAACTAAAGAAAAACAGAAAAGTCTAAAGCGAGCTGGGTTATTTCGGTTGGTATTCGGTTCTCTGGAGCCTCGGGCTCGGTGGGCGAATGTTTTTATTTTGGTCGGTGTGCGTCAGACGCTGCACAAGCGTTAATTAGTTGCTCAAATGACGGAGTAATACAGTAATGTGGTCTACGGTATTCACTTCTTACTTACTTCTTTGAGGATCGCCTTGACATGGAGTAGCCCGATAAACCCACTGACGTTAGCCAGCTGACGCAAAAACACATCAAGGTAGCTATCTTTAATTATGTGCTGAATACAGCCACTCATAAACCCTTTGTCTTTCGATTGCATGAGGCAGACTGATACCTGGAGTCTGTTTGTGAGAAGATAAACCTACTGTCTTGTCATTAAAAGAGTGCATATGCCGTGTAAATGCTAATTTTCGTTGATCCTCTCATGCTACGATCTTGCGTTGCATTAAAACAGGAAGTGTGCAATGATTCCTACCGGCGCTCCATTAACACTGTATCCTTTAAATAGGTCTAAAGGGCTGCACTCATCTCATTTGCTGGATCTCCTGTTGTGCACTCAAATCAAGGACCCTGACCTAACCCCCCCACCTCCCCTCCAACCTGGCCTCTTTTGCTCAAATAGGGCCGGCTGGGAGCCGATCAAGAGGTGGCCATTTCCCTGCAACAGAGAGAAAAAGTGGAACCTCCTGAGATGCTATCACAGACCGGGTTATTAAGTGCGCCGGCACTCCAGAGGGAAAGATTATTCCCTCACATTGAGGGTGGTATAATCAGGCAGTTATACAACTAATAGGAACTCAAGCACGCCTCAGATTATTACCCAACCACTTGGATATATGAGGAACTGCGGTTGCGCTAACATCTGTGACCTTACAGAACACAGTGTTGTCCTTATTGTTATTGACAATGTGTATTTAAGTTAAACACTCGTCCTGAAGGATGTCTGGAGCAGCTGTTTGATAAGTAAAGGAGGTCAAACCGGTGTACACTGAGTGGATGCTGAATGGTAAGTCCTTGGGAAGGGGATCCGTTTTCATTGGCAGCTCTCTGAAACTTGCCTGCATTGATTAGACATAATCACCTCCAAACACACAAAGAAGAATAAATGGCAAAAGCTCCTTACTCCATCTCTCCTATTCTGTCTGCAGCCTTCTAATCCAATTATGGTCACGCTGCGCTCAAGGAATCTTGCCTGAAATCAGCCTTTGTTGTTTTCTATCCTGTTTGGGAGCTGTGTTTTACCCAATAAATGTTAGCACCAAATATCTCAATGTCTCCAACACTTGTTTGAATGGATCGTTTGTTTTTTGTGGGTTTTCTTTTGGCCTCCGTGTCGTCTGTCCCGTTCTCATGAACGTGATCTCCAAAAAAATCCAGAGGGAATTTCCATAAATTCGGCACAAAAAAAAAGTCCACACGGACTGAAGGACGGTCTAATTAGAATTTGGCGGTCAAAAGTTCACTGTGCAGTTTTTTTACTCCCATAAAAAGAAAAATTAACATAAAAAGTTCTCGCCTGTATTGTTTAATAAGATGGGATGTTTTGCAACTGAAAGTGACCATAATTGGACCAGAAGTTGGCTTTAATAAAAGTTTAGAGGTAAAAAAAAAATCAAGGGAGAATAGGGTCAGTATAACATATATTCGCCACCTGTGGAGTTGCCCCCCCTTGTGGCCGTTGAAAGGAATGCAAGCTCAAGGCGCTTCGCATCACCTGTCACCTTGTCCGGTCTTTTATACAGTCTTACGGTCCCTCACACAGTTCAAACGTTGCTGATATGCTCAACTGGCTGCTGAGACGTCTCAAATAAATTAAAGATAAATGTGCATGTTTTGCCTCCGAGGTGCTGCGGAACGTCTTTGGCACCCGGCCAGAATCGTTATTGAGTTGGATATTTTTTCAGTACTAGATGTTACATTATGAAGTAACGCAATAAGGCCTGTTAGGATGCCATGTGCATCCTCTCCCCGCTGCTAAATGGAGAAACATGAGCCGTCGCCTTTGTAGGGCATGTCAGTGTTTGTCTCCGTCTTCCCCTCCTGCTCGTGTTTTATCTCCAGTCCCAGATTTTTCCTCCCCGTCGCCGCTCACATTGTGTCCTCGGTGGAAAACATCAGTGTGGAAAAACGCATCGCCGGGGAAGAAAGTTTTTAACTCGAGTGAAGTGAGTACATGATCAGATTGTCTGTTCTCATTTTCGCTCGGAGAGAAGAAAAAAAACAGCACTGACGACTTAAAAACAAGGTTTATATGAGTTATAGTGTTCTAAAAGTTAAACAAGAGCACCTGCTGTACGTGCTGGAGCAGTCCGAGGTGTTCAAAGGAGGGAGGCGGGTCTTCCCGGGGGGGTCCCAACAGTTTCAAAGGATCTAAGATACAGTTCAGAGATACTTTTTCCACTTTCCTAAACCTTTTTTATGCTTCGGGTGTCGTCTGAATTTACGTCAAACATCGCTGTTTGGCTTCCGACGCCGAATCGCTGAGTATCTGTGGAATTAAATGACAATCAGGATGGCAGAGAAAGTAAGAAGGAGGGGGGCCTCTTATTGAAAGCTTTGACTGAGGGGTCAAAGATGCAAACAACATTGACTGATATTTATCGCCCAATTTCTGGTCTTAAGGCGCTTTACGTTCCAACTGCAAACGATTGCATTAAATTTCTCTTGTTATCCTTGAACATGTTTATCTAAGCTGCAATAACACCGTCCTGTGACGTCTCCTCTGTCACACTTCTTGAAGTTATTCATAAATAAAGCACCAAACAGACCCTGTAACACCGTGTCGATAAAGTTTTCCCTTTAAAGCCGTCTCCCTCCGAGATGGTTCATCGATAATAAAAAAGAAAACACGCCGGGATTAATCTCGCCCATCCCTCAAGTTTAAATACACTCCGCACATTTAAATATTATCCAAATGGTAAAACAGTCTTACACACAGAAATCCCATCTGAGGCTCCATCCAATTTTAGATCACTGGAGATTGACAGTCGTCGTACGGCAAGGTGCAAGTGCAGATTTTCAGCATTTGCTTATCTCAAAGTGATTGCCTGCACATGCTGTGGGAAAATGTCATTCTGACAAACGCAAACGAATAAACAGAAAACATCTTATGTACAAATAAACTGTAAGTAAAACTGCTGCTCCTCATCCTCTCTTGCTTCTCCAATGTTTTTTTTCTCTCCCTCCCTTTAGTATAAAATGTCGGTCTGCTCAAAGCTGAATGTTAGCTAATTATTTTTGTTATCTTTCGCTGTGGCTAGAAGCCCTATCAGACTTATGTGCATGCCGAAAAGATAAGAGCTTATTGGCAGAGAGAAGCGGGCAATTTTTAATCATAAATACGAGCAGCTCTCCTCATCAAAGTACCACTGTCTGTAGTTTGTCTAATCTGGTCTTTCCACACTCACGCCACGTCCTATGTTTTAGCAACATGATTTTATTTCTTCCCCGCTGCCGCCCTCGCTTTTGTCCCTCTGTTCTCCCCCCCTGCATGTGTACGCTTTTGTAACTACGAGCGCAGTCGCTTGTAAATCACCTCCTCCCGCACGCACGGTCGTCCCCCCAGAAATGATTATAATCTAAATCCAGGTCGGGGTTATTCACCACGCCCCGTAATCAAAGCGTGCGCGAGCGACAACTCGCTAGCACACTTGTGGATTTTGGAGAGTTTCGTAATTTCTCGAGTGCTTTCAACTTGTGTCGCGTGAGGTTCAATGGCCGCCTGTGTGAAAGCATGTTTGATGGAACCTGCTGAAACCTGTTCGTGGAAAGTAAAGCTGTTGTTTGCACGAGGTAAACCTAAAGAAACACAGTCATCCTGCAGGTGTTGCTGCTTTAGAGGAAGCCAGTTAAGTCCGTTGCGCAATCTGGTGTTTTTTTTTCTGCACGTGTATTCTGCTGCAACATGAACTGTATTGTTATGTCCTTTTATGGAGGTTTTCCGCTCGTAAATATCTTCTTCGTGTCGAATGTGTGTCGCCCAGGTAAAGCAGGTTGACGGAGACGGAACCATCCGCCTCCGTATCTTTTCCCCGATAGTCTCGGTGCGCCTGAGTCGTCCCTCCTGTCCGCCTGTGCTGTCATTAGGATGAGCGGTGCTGAGAATGCACACGCTGTCTTCTGCGGCTTGTATTCGTACACTATAATTGTTGTCTTGCCGCCCGTCATCACTTGTTAACTACAGTCCTCCGGGCCTGAAGGCTTTTACAGTAGGTGACAGCTCCCGTCTCATTTTACTTGCGAGCGCCGACTCGTCTCATCGGTAATTTGTTTGTTGTCTATGGAGAGTGATGTAAAGATATTGTGAAGTGGATGCTTGTAAAACTGGATCTCTCAGATGCATCACCGCAGTCCTTCCCCAGTGGTGGAGTCTGTTTCTGGTGCATATAGTCGTACCGCCTCTGCAGTCATGTTTCTTCCTGCAGTTACTGTTTTTTTAACAGCCATGTTTGTTCCAAGCCAGTTTGTCGACGTTCCCTGTTGTCAGAAATGCACAAAGCACACGGTTAAACCGTCTCTCCTTGACACATGGCAGACCGAAGTCTTCTTTGCCCAGCAGTGGAGTGCAGGAGTGGAGCACATGACGGGTTCACGGGAAATAGAAAGGAAGTTTAGCCACAGTCAAGGTGTCACTTAAGTCATGAGTATTCAAGCAACTCCGAGTCTCTGCCTGCAGTTCAGGTGCAGATCCTGCAGGCGGCACCACCTGTGCAACATCTTTGCACCACTATCACCAAATATTTGAAAGCATATCGGCGTTTCAATCACATCTAGCTGCACAGAAAGTGGCAAACTCTCATGCGCTTCCTGTAAGTTTCAGTATCAGCATACGTTGCCACTCGTGCTGTATTTTGAAAATCAAAAGTGATTGTATGTTTACAGTTTTTTTTTAACATCCCGCAGTTCTGCGTCGGGAGACTCGCACATTAACAACCACGATGGCGGTGATAGTGCATGAACTCCTGCTCACCTTCCGGCTTGTCACTAAAAACCTATTCATTGGCAGCGGGTGCAGATAGGACACACACACACACACACACACGTACACACTCACACACTCATCTATGGCTCCCCTGGATCCGCTGGAATTGGTAATGACACGATCCATCTCTAACCCATTTCCAATTCAGCTCTGGGAAATGAGATAGGATGGTAATGGAATCTCATTGATCTGAGTTTGCTCTCATGTTTATGGTCCATAAGTGTGGAAGTCATTTCTAATGTTCTTTCCCACATTGAATCCCTTTGTATGCCACCGTATTTGCGGTCGGCTCAATTCGGCTTTTTGTTTATGGCAAACGGGATATGTGAAATGCTTCGTTTTGAAATAAAGTGTGCAAGTACGAGTTCCAGGGGAGGAACATTTCACTGTCTGATATTCAGTGCAACATCCTGCGCACACTAGAGGGTGATGTCATCTTCTGTGTTGAACCTCCTTTGTTCTTCCTCACCCACACTAGATGCCTTATATATAAATAATATATAAAACAGATTATTCACAGACTTGAAGAGGTTCTTGCTCGGTTCATATCAGACTCCTCCTTCCTGCTAACAGACAAACCAACGCTGGCAAACACAAATAAATTAAGAAAATAGTAACTATAGTGAAATATATGCAAGTATCAGGTAAAGTATTGCAGTATTCCAAAGATTCAAAGCAGCATTAAACTTGAAAGTACCTTAAGAAACTAACTTACATCCCAGCACTATAGGCTGCTCATCAGCCCCTCCTCTTCCATCTGTTGTCCACAGTGGATGTTTAATGAGAGTGTTTAATTGTCATTCGCACTTGGATTGGTCACTTTCAGTCATCACTGTTGAGGCTGTTTATGTCTTTAATTGGATATTGGCTCAGCACACATGATCATTAGTTCAATCAGGAGAGACAAGTGTATGACTTGGACATGAATTTGGCACTAAGAGTCATTTTTAGAATATAAATGTCTTCAGGCTTTGACGGGATGATCAAACCATGTGGGGCTGAGTTATAACAAATGGCCAGTAGGTGGCGCTATAATGGTCAATGACAGCACATGGATATCCTCAGACTCTAAGTCTGATCAGACATGAACATTTTAATGTTCCTCCATGTGGAGCAGAGTTATAACAAATAGCCACTAGGAGGCGCTATGGGCGTCATTATTGGAACACAGATAATGATGATCAAAATTCATGGCGCCGTAACATCCAGATGAAAACTCAACTCGCCCTACCGTCCTCTGTACGTAGACCAAGATTTAAGATGTTTCAATCACCAGGAACACGGACAGACATCAGCTCCATGGAGGTGCAGTTGTCAGGTGGAGCATCAGACCATCTGCTTCCCATTTCATCTCCTACAGTCTTCATGTTTAATTCCTGCAAACACGTCTAAAGCATCGTGATATAGATAGAAAGATGGTACCCGAGTCATAGAGTCATGTGACTGTACGTGAAGGAAAGCCCTGCTGTCTTTGTGTGCACCCACACACCACCTTTACCTCGTCCACCCTCCGCTCACCATAGTCCAAAAAATCAAAGGACCACAAAATCCTAAAGCACAATCAGTAATTCCAGCATCCCTGCTACACTGTCGCCCTACTTCGTATTCTCGGTGAATATGATTGGGCTGACTGCCCGAGACCCCGGCAATATGGCTGCCCATTACATCACAAAGTATCAAGTGAAGTGTGAAATTAACTGATGTGATGACATGTCAAGATTGCTCCCCGTACATGAGGAGTGAAGAGACTGTTCTGCATCGCGCCACAGCACACGGCAGACTGTCTGTGCTCTGCATGCCGTTAAGCGGGGCGGGTACAGTACATGAGAAGCATCATGGAAGCTGTTGTGTGGCTGTCGGCCTCTCGGTGCATTTCAACATGCAATACAACCACGGCGGTGGAAATACTGTCCTCGTCCCAGGTCTCTCTTCTCACGCAGTTATTGGAAAAGCAATGTTGGAAGGTGTTTCCGTTTTCTATCGTGCTGCAGGGAGTTGGAGTGTTTGTGCACAGATTCCATTGTTTACTCCGCTGTGGCCACCTTTTGGCCGTTCGGTCCGGCGACGTGCGGCCGGCTATATATTCTCTCCGATCCAATACTGCGCTAATGGCTGAACGTTTTTGCAGAACCTACGCAGGAGCAGCACGACTCCTCCGGAGACGGGCATTTAGCACAACAACACAGGTTGGCAGTTGTTTTGCTGCAGGATTGTGCTTGTGCTGTGTGCACACGGCACTAAAAATGACCACATAAATACAAATCTGTTGTCTTTTTCTTTTCCATAAGTTCATTGGTCGGGCTTTAGAGGAAACACCCAACATATTTAAGGGAAATATTGTTTGAATTCTTATGGAATTAATCATTAATTATTTGGATTTATATGCACAATAATGTCATTAAAGCACCATCCGCGTCTTTGACTAAAACATAACATGTCCAAGTGTCCTCTCCTGTTGCTCTATTTCCTTTTAAAGGCTCCTAAAATTGCATCTTCAATAATCTCCATCCTTTTATTTATGATATATCGTGCTGAAATAAAGCCACAAACACGCGCCGTGCTGTGTTTGCACCGGTCGGTTGTGTACCAGCACACATCATCGTATAATCAATGGGATGAATCCAAACGCCCCGGCAACAGTGACACTTTGAAATTATGACGGGTCCGTGGCCCCGATCGTATAATTAGCACCAGTTTGACGGAATGGACGTCCAGATTGTTCACATCTACACTACGTCCACGCAGTCGTTATGCAGTGAGTCAACTGTGTGAGCGTATCGATCCCGTTGTGTTGGGGAGCTAAAGGTTAATGTGTTGTCTATTGATCGGAATAAAGCCTTTTACTTAACTCTGCACATACTGTTCAATAAAAAGCCCTTCTCGGGG
>CAAKHC010015694.1:0-12634 GCA_901007825.1 Macroramphosus scolopax | reverse complement strand
CTCCAGTTAGGACAAAGCCCCCCCTCGCTCTCTCTCTCTCTGAGAATGACAGACAAGATTTAGTGATGGATGAGGGGTTTGTCTGCCATTATTCATCTCTCTGCCTCTCTCTCTCTGTCTCTCTCTCTCCCCCTCCCCCCCTCCCTCCCTCCCCGACCACAGAGGGACGGCAGCTCCTCCTGCCCCCTCGCCGTCAGGGCCCGCCGGGCTGATGTTAACCTCAGCGTGTGGGCAGCACACGTGTCAGCGTCGGCCCCCCAGCTGCCTCTGCTGCGGCCCCCCCAGCTGCCTCTGCTGCCCCGCCAAACACTGGTCGGAGAAACCGACTCCCGAGAGGCAGCAGGGAAGCCGGGGAAGGAAAAACAGATGAGAAACAACTGTCAGAACCTTATTTTTAAGTTCTTTGGTGACGCATCTTCTGTGGTTTCAGACTCTGACTTCAACCTCTGAGGGTTCCATTGAAGTAAACATGATGATCGTAACTTATCATCAGAAAAGTGTCTTCGTAAAATGTAACAAAGAAACTTGAGCAGCTTCATTTGTAGCCGAGCTTAATACACTCCACACCAACAGGGGGCAGCAGATCACAGTGAACTTGGGGTGTCCAACCCCATGTTGGCATCAGGTGGAGGCTGATCAGCTGCTCGGGGCGGCCGCGCCCTCGCTGCTATCGGAAGCTCCTGAATGTTTCTGTCCCAAGGTGAGGAGCTCCAGAAGGATGCCATTACCTCCATGAGTGATACGAGGCAGTCAGCTCGTCTTATCACCGACCCTGTGATTCCTTTGTTCCTTCCTTTACTGGACCAACATCTGGTGTGTTAGCAGCTTCATGTGTCTTTCTGGGGACGACAGAGGATGTTGGGACCTGAGATGTGTCCAGTTTGGTCTCTTCTACTTGACATGTTGCTCTCCAGTTCCTTTTAGTGAACATGAGGGAGCTCCAGTTATGTGCTGTTCAGAGTTGGGGTTTGTTATTTACGTGACAGCACTTGAAGGCAACACGGGCTGTGTTCCATCTATTTTTATGAGTTTGTGGCTGCAGCCGCTCTGGAGATAATAAAGTTTATGTTTGGTGACGTTTTATTCGTCATTTATTATTATTCTAGTGTCAATTATTAGCCTGATATTGTTCTGTGCAGCTGTGTAGGTCGTAAGTATGATGAGTATGATGAGAGGAAGTGATGTGTATCACTGATATCAACGTCATCATTAACACGTAACGACTGTAAACGCCTTCCTGAACCTCCAGTAACTTCCAGTAATCTGCAATAACACGATCAAAGTCCACAGTTTTATCTTAAACCATCACGAGACATCTCTTGTTCTCTCTGTGTTTAATGGACTGAGACCATCGGCCTCTTCCTCTTCCTCTCTGCTGTCACTGACTCGGCAGCGTTGCTGCAGCAGAGGTTATCAGAGGTCATGTGACAGCTGCACGGCTGCTACGTTATCAAGCGTTGGCTGACCCCGGGTCAGCAGCGTGGGCTTGTTGTTCTCCGTCTGCATCCGCTTCTTCCTGTTCCACTGTTTCCACGTCTTGTTTGAACCCTTCGCTCGTCCACTCGGATCCCTGAGGAAGACGAGCAGGATTATTAGCACTGTGTCTTTGTATGTGCTGAATATCCAGCGGGTGGAAGACAAGTCCCAAATATAAAGAGTCGCACTTCAAACAGACAACAACCTCCCCCCCTCCCCTCCTCCCCTCCCCTTCCCCCCCTCCCCTCCTGCTTTCACTCTCCCAACAGTGTCACTCCTTCAACTAACAGAACGACCTCTGACCCTCTCAGTTGATCGGTCCGATGCTCACCCTGTTCTTCTGTTTATCTCGTAGGTGTGTCTGACGTGATGCCAGCGGGCTGGCTGGAGGAACGCAGCTTCAGTACGATGTAGAAACCAAGAACTGGACGGAAGAAGAGTTTGGAGACGGCGCTGAGAGAAGGAGGGCGAGTTCAAGGAGGAGGAGAGAACCCGAGAGGAGGCGGTGAATCATTGACCTGCAGCTGTTGTGTGTGGCAGTGACACTGTGTCACCTCTTCTCCGTCCTTCCAACACCCACCGTGACCGTCAACCGTCGACGTTGGGAACCGGATCAGAGGGACGCCGTCAGCATGTGCCATGTCATTGTCACCTGCCGCTCCATGCTGTGGACTCTGCTCAGTATCGTGGCCGCGTTCGGAGAGCTCATCGCCTTCATGAGCACCGACTGGCTGGTGGGGTTCCCCCGCACACCGGACGCCGTGTTCGGCCACCACGGGACCACCGCGGCCGGGGAGGCCTACAGGCCCACGTTGGGCATCTACGGCCGCTGTATAAAACTGCCCCACCTGCAGCGAGGAATACTGTGTGGTCCGTACGCGGTGCACTTTGGGGAGATTGCCAGCGGGTTCTGGCAGGCTACTTCCATCTTCCTGGCGGCGGGGATCCTGCTGCTGTGCGCCGTGGCGTTCATCTCGGTGTTCACCATGTGCTTCCAGAGCATCATGAAGAAGAGCATCTTCAATGTGTGCGGGCTGCTGCAAGGGATCGCAGGTGAGACACGGCCAGTCTTCTCTTTCATGTCAATGATTGTGATCAGCAGAATGAGGAATATTTAAATCACTTTTATTTAATACTTCTATGAACATTTAAAGCTCATGTGGTCTGATGTCTCTGAGTCCTTTGGGACTACAGAGGAGACCTCTGGTCTCCATGGCGTCCGGTTCTTCTTCCAGCTGAACACATTCATTATGAACACCACAGCTCCGCCTGTTTGATCCTCCGCTGAACTTTTACCCCGAGCAACTTCTCTTGCTTCAAACCCTTCAAGGATGTGACGAAGAGAACACCCAAATATTTACCCTCCACCCCCGTCAGCTGGAGTCCTCCTGACCGCCGGGTGACCACGCATGCGTATCTGTTTGTGTGTGTGTGCAGGGTGTGTATCTTGTGTTTATGGTTGTGTGTCTGAGGCCATTTCGACTCACTGTGGTGACTTATGGAGGGAGGAGGCCATGAGATCATGCACAAGCAGCCTCCTCTCCACCTCTCAGCGCTGCTGGCTGTCCTCCCCCCACATTAGTTGACCCGGTGCAGAGGAGGGCGTGTTTGGACGCTGTAAACTGTCTCGGTGCAACATGAGCTTAAACTAGAGGAGCTGCTGCTGGAGGATGAGGATGAACTATCTGTGGATGTTCCACTCATCACACTGACGCAGGAACACAAACATTCCATATCCCTCCACTGATTCACATGGCCACAGTTAGAAGGCTCGTTGTCATAGCAACACGACTCAAACAAACTGACCTTCCCTTTCCCCCGTCCGGACGTCTTTGGACCATGTGATGCTCCAAGCTGATCGGCTGCTGAAGCAGGTGAAGTGTTTGAAGTTATGAAACCAGCTGGCCGAGACGGGCCACTTCACCCTGCTGCTGGTGAGCGGTGGCGGAGGTAATAAATACGAGGAGGATGAGGATGTGGAAGAGGAAGGAGCTTCAAACTGCGGCGGAGGCCGGACAGTTTCCCCCGATAACCTTTTGACCCCAGGGAGTGATAACTACGAGCCTGTCCGACACACCGGGTGCCCATTGATGTTTCTCCCGTTGCCATGGCAGCAACAACCCCATTAGTTGATGAGAGACTCTAACTGTTTCTCAGTGAGGACTGAGGATGACATCACTTTCTTCTAATCATCATTTCCACGATGCGCGCCGACCCTCCGGGACAAGAACCTGAGCCGGACGCCAGATGTTCGGGGGAAGTGACCTCAGAAGGGAAGATGCCAGAGAGGACCACGTCATTGTTCCAGAGCCCGTTAAGCTAATTGTCACATGGGCTGATGTCAACGTATGACATCACTTCCTGATGGCTTTCATTGAGCCGACAGTCAGGTGGTTTTCAGATTTCAACTGAAGATGAATCGTCTGCTCTGTGTTACCTAATCAAATGGCTGCAACAGATTCCTCTGCAGGGGGGTTCTACAGGTAGACAACCTGTAGAACCCCCCCCCCCACACACACACACACACACACACACACACACAGTCACACAGCTCACCGCAGGTCTGACCCCGACTCCACCTCACACAGGAAGTCTCCCATTAATTTACCGCAAGAGGCGTCACCGCCTGATGTCGACTCTGAGGAGATGGTGAGAGGAGGAGCGGCGGGTTCATGAGGTGTAAAGTACAAACACGCAGTGATAAAGAGACGACATCACAACTCTAACATTAACTCTTGTTAATGTTAATAATGAAACGTGATCACCTATCAGCCTCTTCATCTCCCTCCATCTTCCTCTTCATGTGAGGTGGACCCAGTTGTTTCCTGGAAAGGGGGCCAGGCCAGGTTTCTTGGAGGAGACCTGCTGAGCAGTGTTACAGGGTGGAGGCTTGAGAGGGCAGGAGGGGGGTGGGGGGGGGGTGGAGAATTGACAGTGAACAGAGACGAGAGGCAGCGCAGAGGGAGTAGTGAGGCTGGAAGGGTGGAGTGAGGGGGGATATTAGGGTGTGGGGGTAGATCGGGGAGGTGTGTGTGTGTGTGTGTGTGTGTGTGTGTGTTGGTGGGGGTCTTCGGGGGCTCCTGGAGCTGAGTATTAGAACCATACCTTCAATCCATCACCGGAGCTGGTCTGGACGTCGGGGCAGTGCAGCAACATGTGGAAAGAATTTATGACCTACTTTTCATTTCCTTGTTTAATATGATATCGGGCGCTTTCAGAGCGAGAGACTGGGAGGAGGTGGAGGGAGAGAGAGATTAGGAGATAATGAACAGAGAGAGAGAGAGAGATCCACCTCCAGGTTTAATATGAAGCAAAGGTGAAGGAGGCTGAACTTCTCCTTCTCTGTCTGGTTCATGTGTAATTCAGTTTCCTCCTGAACTCTGACTGCAGGCAGACGTCTTATCTGGCCGGCTGACCGACCCTCTGCCACGACAGGAAGTGCAGAGGCGAGGGAAGGCCGGCCTTCAAGTCCCTTGAGGTTGTTTACAGCTGCGGTCTATAGAATGAAACGAGCTGCATGTGTGTCAGGAGTCGTGTTACAGTGGCCGAGCCAAGTGGGTCACAGCAGCAGGAAGTAACCCCGTCCTTCCGCTGAGACGTCGGGGCGGCCAGCTGAACCCTCTGGCTACCTTTTCCTGTTGTTCTCTTCTGTCAGGCTGTCTGCTGCCACACTGGCGGTCTCGCCGTTATCTCAACCCGTCGTGTTCTATCAGAGATCGATTCCTTCTCCTCTGTTGAAACGCTTCACACGCCAGGACGTCTCTCAACAGAGATGTTTGCTTTTCCTTTGCAGCGATCCCTCTCACTAGATCTCAGGGTTTAGATGGGGAAAGTAAAAGAAAGTGGTATCGGCTGGCTTATTGTGTTGATAATCTCCAGATGCACTGACGATCCGTCTCCTGACGGACATCTTGAAACCTTCATGGACCAAACTGTGCAGAAGCTTTCTTTCCCTCCATGTTGTCTTGCACAAAATTATAAGCATGCAAACAATTTAATATCATCTGTTGAGGCCTGAGATGAGATAAAGATAAACCTTTTAATTTGAACCATCTGTTCACTTCCTTCTCTAAGAATATTAAAGGTTCCATGTTGTCTTGTACACTGACACATTCCAAGGCTCCCATTGGTCGGCTGGATGCAGAACTCCAATCAACAACCCTCAGCTGTGGTCTCAATCTTTGCTTGAGAGTTTCCTCTGTTTCCTCTTCTAGGGTGTAATGACCCTGCCAGCCTCCAGGGGTCGCTCTCACCTGAGTTAACTGGTTCATCTCTTGTCTCCCGGCTTGCAGGTCTGTTTCTCATCCTGGGGTTGATGCTGTACCCTGCTGGCTGGGGTTCAGACAAGGTGCAGCTGTACTGCGGCCCTGATGCGGCTCCGTACCGGGCCGGGCTCTGCTCCATGGGCTGGGCCTTCTACACCGCCATGGGCGGCACCGTGCTCACCTTCGTCTGCGCCGTCTTCTCCGCCCAGGCCGAGATCGCCACGTCCAGCGACAAAGTCCAGGAGGAGATCGAGGAGGGCAAGAGCCTGATCTGCCTCCTCTGAAGCTTGGACACTTGTGCAGTCGGAGTCCAGGCCAATGACAATCAACCCCCGACCTTCTGCCTCGTCTCACGGGGCGGGCTCGTGAAATGGAGGCGCCGGCCTCGTTTACCACTAAGACTTTGTATTTCTGTCTGTGTTGTGTTCGTGTGGGAGAAATCTACAAGTGCCAAGTTCTTTCTCAGTGTGTGTTTGTCTCTCTTCCACTAGAGGTGCTGTGTCTGCCCACAGAGGCTCCACTTGTCCTGTAAATAAGTGTGATTATATATATTGTACATAGTAATGATGGTCCGCTTCCTCCAGGCTGGGCTCATGATGTCACTCTTGCCTTAAAACACTGGTGTTTTTGCCGCCAGACCAGCAAGCCTGGATCTTTTTCTCTGTTTGCCACATGAGTGTTAGCTCAACAAGGGAACCACTACTATAAACTACTCAGCGAGCGGATGAGTGGAAGCTTGGATCCTTGGGAGCTCGTCGAATGTACCGAATGTGTCTGCAGACCCTTGAAATGTAAAGCTGGTTGGATTCTTCACACGGACTGAAGTGAGCTTCTATCGTAGCCTAAACTGAGTCGTGGAGGGTCCGGTCCTCGAATGATGAAGTATTGTTCTTGTTAGTAATGTCTGGTTTCAGGGAGCTGATGGGGTGGAGGCTGATGGGGTGGAGGCTGATGGTGTCCCATCTATTTCCAGTTTGTTTCTGCCAAACGAATAAAGAGAAGGGAAAAAGATGGTCTGGTTCCAGTTCTTATCCGGTGAAATCCTCTTTGTGGAAGGGAAGGAGGGAGGAGATGCAGCGGGTGGAGCAGCCGGCCTCTGTGCTGAGACCTCAGTTTGGCCCTTGAGGTGGGGGGTGGGGGGATGTTTTCCAGGCAGCGGGTGATCGTTTTTTTCCACTGATGCAGAACTGAGCTCTCCATGTGTGCACCTCATATTGTTTAAATTAACAACCACACCACTTCCCACCTTTCGCCTCCACCCTCTCCCCCACCTCCTCCTCCCCACCTACCAAATCATTTGCTGTTATTTGCACCTTTGTGTGTGTGTGTGTGTGTGTGTGTGTGTGTGTGTGTGTGTGTGTGTGTGTGTGTGTGTGTGTGTGTGTGTGTGTGTGTGTGTGTGTGTGTGTGTGTACAGATCACAGAAGCTCCTCCCCTCCTCCAGCAGCACACTCAAACCAAACACTGTGCTTGATGACTTCCAGATAATCCTCACGACCCATCAGGGCGATCTGAACATTGACAGGTAATTTTATTGACGAGTTATATAAATATGTTTTAGATCAGACCAACATGGGGCCTTCATGTCCTCCTCAGCTGTTAACTCGTCTGACCTCATTGAAGTGAAGCAGGAATGTTCTTTCATAAATACTGACCCCTTGTGGTGGACAGCAGCTGGTGCAGGACACCAACACTGTGATGGTCTCCCATATGGTTGGGTCACAGACAGGTGTTCCTAATATTTTGTCCATCCAGTTATATCGTTCATTCATCTTGCTGAAGGACGGAAACCAAACAAACCGACAGACGCAGGTGAAATTAGAAATCATGTACATTAGAGGGATTTTATTTAGTGTTAATACAATAAATATACAAAAGTCAAACGTCTCCACATGCGACTGAAGGTGAAACCAGATTGCATCTTTAAATTACAGCAGAACTCAGTACAGACGACCATCTTTAAATCGTACAAAACATACAAACATCCCCCCAGTTCGTGTTGTTTATGGACATTTGGGTTCCACTCAGTGTTTCTACCACGTGTTGATTACACAGCCCAGCTACAGTACGTCACAGGTCACATTGCACTTCTCCTATTTATGGTAACAGCACAGTTCTGCAGGAGTCTGATGCTTTAAAGTAATAATCTCATATGTTCAACAGAGCTGCACGTATGCATGCACACGGATTACTGGTCCTGATTAATAAATCTAATGAGAGCAGAAACAGATGTCTCCAGCGAGTCCACAGGATCCAGACCGTTCCCCTGTTGACACTCGTACAGGACACGATCATACAAAGGTACGAAGGCTTCGCCGGCTTCGACATGAAAGGATCGGACACAAACACGACATTCACAACAGAAAACATGTCAGCAGGTCAGACGATCGGCCGCTGCCGTCAAACTGGGAATCTTCTTTTCAGGGATTTCCTGTTGCAGTAATGAAGCTGAACCTCTTTGAACTCGTCATGCAGGTGGAGATCCTGAGTCCCACGGAGGAGACTGATCAGCTGGACAAACATGCAGCTGTTCAGCTGGACAGTTTTACTGTCACTGATTCTTCTTCTAAAAGCTGATCTACATGTTTCCTGTCAGAGCTTCCACACTGCCCAGCAGGAAGGCCTGAGGCCGGTGTTAGTTATCCTGCCTGCACCGATCGCAGCGTGCAGACCATCTCCTGATTTAAAGACCCGGCGCGATGTCACAACAGACATGAAGGTCGTTCAAGGCAGAAGACAAAGCAAACAAACTTTACTGCGACAGGCCAGCGGAATTCAATGTAGGTGGGAGGGTGAATGTTTGATAAGCATAAGCTGCACTGACGTGTAGTTCTATAGACGATCAGCCTGTTAATGTACACGACGGTTGAAGAGTTCTGGGTCAGCTGGTCTCGTCAGCATTGAACTCCATCCAACAGCTTCATGAAATAATGATCTTCAATGCTCTATGATCATTCTGAGTGTCCAGAAATCAGTCAGTGATTGAGAGAATCCCAAGTGTGTGAACACAATAACAGTTGTCTAAAATATAACCCACAATGCTTTGTTTCCTCTTTCATGGTTCAGCACACACAACTAAGTGTGATTCTTTGTTTTTTATATGTTTCCATGTGTAGAATTGTTAAAGAATCCAACCTCTGTAATGATGCTGCATGTTGCACACTTGGTATTCATTCTCTAAAATCACCTGGAATCAGACAATCAAAGCCAACAACTCTCAGATCCATCCCAGATGTGTTCAGCACATCTGGACTGATTGTTGTACACTAATAATGACCGTAGAGCATCCAGGTGATTATTTCATGAAGCTGGTTATAATGGAGGTCGATGCTGAGCAGACCAGGTGACCCCTGACCTTTCAACCGTGGTGTAGATCCCAACAGCACCTTGATTTACTCCTCCCCCGTACGTCCACACTGTCACTTCTCTTAGTTTGAACTAAATATTTTTTACTGATTTTATACTCTGCGGAGCGTTTAGTTGACTAATGTCTGACATTTTATAGAAAACAATGAAATGATTAATTAATGTGGTAATTAGTAAATAATAACATTCATCATTAGTTGGAGCCAACAGGGAAGATTCTGGGTGAAGCATCACTAAAGGGAAGACGACAAAGATTCTACAACCTAATTGTGCGGAAGGCAAACGATCGGGAATGCACAGCATTCATCTGCAGCAGTACAGAGCCGCTCCACCAGGGGGCGGCACCGTGAACTCATGGGAAACAGTTAAATAACTCCGAATGCTGCAGCGGGGCTTCACTGACAGCGAGATAGATTCAAGTTTAATTAATGCAATTTAGATTCCTTCAACAAGAGCTGTGATTAGTTTGTAAATGGAAGAAAGACTGAGACACACGTCAGCGCTGCGGTGACGCTGAAGACCAGGTAGCTGCAGAGGGTTGGACACACACACACATTCATGTATTTGGCCTCACACACACAAACTCACACAGGAAACTAAAGTGGAGCCGGCTGGTTGGACGGTCGGAGTGCAGCGTAGATGAAGAGAGAGCACGCTGTTGGTGGAGGCGGGTGGAGGCGGGTGGAGGCAGCCGCAGCCCTGCAGCTCACCTATGAACGTTCCCAGAAGTTGGACTCGCAGGTGACTGGGTGGTGTAACGTTGTGCATCAGATACAGTCCGAAGCCTGGGGGCGGGGGATGGACTCTCAGATTAGGGTGTCGCACTGAGAGCAGCAGCGGGGGGGGGAAATGTGGGTCGGACAGAGAGATGAGCAGCGGCCTCAGTCGGCCATCAGATCTGCTCCTTGAAGGATCCTTGTGCTGCCCTGGTGGCGGCATTCGCAGCGGCAGTCTGGACGGTCTTGTTGGACATGACGCCCGTAGCAAACTCCTGCTGGGCCTTCTGAAAGCTGGCGCCGGTGGTACGGTACATCGCATGGACCTACGACAGAACAGGAGGTTAAGAAAGAAATGGAACCCAGCCGAAGACATCAGCATGTTTGTCGTGGTTCTACCTTCTTGAACATGATGAGGGACATGACAGCCAGCGAGGTGAACAGAGCAGCAATGATGATCATGATAATGCCCACTGGGATGTTGGTGTTCAGGCCAATCAGAGCAGAGATCCACCCGCTGCCGAGGGAAGAAACAGGCTCCGTCATTCTACTGAGAAAAGTGACACACACATATTCTGTATGCCGTGTTTCCTCACCAGGTTCCCCAACCGGCGATGCCGATGCATTGCAGAACGTAGATGCCAAACTGACAGATGTACACGAAGAAGAAGAAAAAGAACCTGAACGAACTGTCGCTCCTGCAGAAAGAAGAAGACAAGAACAAAGCTGAATGTCGTGCTTGCACATCTGCAGTAACCACATCCGTGTTAGACGCGGTTTACCTGAAGGCTCCATAAACTGGCCTGTACCAACAGACGAAGGAGCACGGGGAGAAGAGCATGAACCAGAGGATGGCCAGGCCAAAGTCCACGCCACGCGACGCATCCACACAGAACCAGGCCATGCAGCCGACCATGTTGGCGAGCAGCGTCCCCGTGTGAGCTGCAGCAGAAAGGAGTGTAAAGATGTTAGTGAAAGTAGGAGAATGTGGCAGCCTTGGCGTTGCAACTACATATGTCAGATCGTGGAAAGTAGGCCGGAGCTCGGCGGCTCGCTGGCTCGTGCTGCCGTGTCCGGTGTCCTGCCAAGCCGCGGAAACACAGACGCTTAATATTTCAACATGTAACAATGTGCTGAGGACAGAATACACACACATTTAATAATTCACTCTCACCATTTGTTCATGGGGGCCTAATAAGGACTGGAAGGCAGGGCCGATTTAATAGGTACACCTCGATCCAACTAATGCAACAGCGCTGAAATCGTCCCTTCATAGTCCTGATTGATCATCTATACTGCAGGAACGTGCACAGTAACAGAGAGCCTGTTCAACTGCAGGACCACAGCGCTGCCAACTATCCATTCCTTCCACAAACACTAGGAAACTATCAGACCCTGATCTGTGAAAGAGGAGGCTGGAGGGCGTGTCCAAGTCTTTCCACTGCTCTGGGAACCCTAAACCAACCTTGAAGCAATCATCTGACTCTCATCGTCTCATCAGGCCACATGACTGCAGCGCGTGCTGTCGTCATGTGGCTGCAGAATTCCTCCAGAACAGATTGTCCTCTGTTTCTCAGAGGCACATTCCTTCTTTTATCTGCAGTTCTAAGATTGGTCGTGTGTTTGAGGACACACAAACGTTTTATGCTAAATTGAGGAGTTTTTTAAATTTTGCATAAAAAGCACATCAAAGGTTTTAAATGTTTAAATGTTTAACACTTCCACGGATCCTCTGTTCAACCTCTGACAGTGATGTTTGTTTTGACATCATCATCCTTGGTGCAGAAACATAACCTGGACGTTAGAACCAGCTGGTCTCCGGGTGAGGACATCAGCTGTAGGGCGACATGTGGTCGGTGCTTCAGGTAATGACGTGATTTTCATTAACCACATCTTCATCTCGCTTGACTACACCAGCCAACCCGTCTTCAAACATGAGAGAGAAATGATTTCCTGAATGATTAAAAAGGAGAACGTACACATCCAGAGGTAGTACATGATCTTCACGGTCTTCTGATACTCTACGGGAATGTCCACTGTGATGTCGTGGTAGAAGCACGGCCCCACAGGGAACTTCTCTGGGAGAGGAGGCCAGTTGTTCTTCTTGCCTGGAACAGGACGACACAGGTGAAGCTGCTGATGTTTCTACAGTTTGGATTTAAGAACTGGATCATTGTTATTATTGACCTCCTGAAGCACTGAGTGACTGCATTTCTCTCTCCCGCCGGTCCAGCTCTGCAGCCTTCCTCTCCAGCTCCTCCTGCCTCCTCAGCAGCTCAGCAGCTGCTGCCGTCTGCCCCTGCAGACACAACAGAGGGCAGGTGAACTACAGGTGCAACAGTGCAGCCGTTTGTGCTGCGTGTCAACATGACGTGACGCTCTGCTTGCTGATCTGCCTCGATACAGAAGTATGTATATGAATGTTAATATATAATACAAGTTGTGTGTTCCGTCAGGCTTCGTTGTTATACAGAATGACAGGACGGGTATTGTGATCCCTGTCATAATGTTCTAGGCCTCTGATTCCTATACAAGTATGACAAAGTATCAAATGTTTTGGGGTCCGCCTGTGGCCGGTCCTACCTGAGGCTGACACTGGGAGTAGGCTGGCGGCTCCTCTGTGGGTTTCATGATGGCAGGCTGTGTGTTGACGGCGGGTGCTGCAGGCTTGGCTGCCGAACCCGCAGGCGCCTGGAGAGGAAACATTCTATGCATTTATAGCTGAACTATTATATCATGACAGTGAAGCAGCTGCAACAGCTCAGACTTCCGTCACAGAAATCGGATGAGTCTGCTTTATCTATGTGCTGT
>CAAKHC010015693.1:0-12337 GCA_901007825.1 Macroramphosus scolopax | reverse complement strand
AGGGGGGGGGGGCGGGGCGGGGGGGGGGGGGGGGGGGGGGGGGGGGGGGGGGGGGGGGGGGGGGGGGGGGGGGGGGGGGGGGGGGGGGGGGGTCATCATACAGGTCGGACATCAGCTTGGGAAGGCACAATATGGAGGGAAATCTATAACTTAAAGCACTACACAAAAGCACTACACACATACACACACATCACTACATCAGTTGAAAGGACATCATTCAGGTAAACTACTGCACAGCAAACTACGGGGACAAACCACATCAAAAACACAGGCACAGGCTGATGAGCAGACTGCTGTAACTCAGCTACACATGCACAGATCTTTCTGACACCTCACATGTTTGGTCAGAACCTGCCTGACGACATCGATGTTCCAATAATGACGCACCTGAAGGTGATTACAATATGGTGACTGCTGCACACCCCGACACGTGTGCGAGGGCCCGTTTCAATGCTGCTCGCAGCGCTAGTTTTGTCTTGTTTGTAAATGAGATGCAGCAGAGATGTGCCTCCCACCTGCGGGGCAGTCGGCTGCAGGTGACTCTTTACTTATCTGACTTCATCAGAGCCTTTGTGATCCATCAGATCTGAACCGTCATCCCAGCCGATGGGAGTCCGAGACCTTCGGTACAAACACGTTCCAGAAGTCGGCTGCAGCCCAGCATTACATGAGTGTCCTGTATCTGATTGGAGGTTATCAAGTGTCTGTCTGGTTACACCTGCTCATCAGTTTACTTTCAGCTGTCACCTCCTGAAGGTCGTGGAGCCAGCGGACTACCACCAAGCTGCAGCATCTTATCAGGCTCCTCTTCAGTTGATCACAGTGCTGAAGGAAGAAATGCACCTAAGGCCAAACATTTCTGTGTGGAGCTCGGTGAGTTTGTGTATGCAAGGACACGGGGAGAGTCTGCAGAGCACTGGAGGGTAATGCATGCCTTGTTTCAGGTGGACAGCGGGAGGGTGTGTGTGTGTGTGTGTGTGTGTGTGTGTGTGTTGCACTCCCGGACTAGAAAGCTTGGCAATTTCATGCTCTTTGGTGCGTACAGCACTCACCCAGGCGCAATGCACTGTGAAGTTGGAGGAAGAATGAGCTATTGGGAGACGAAGAGGCAAACTAAACTTCAGCAATATGGCACTTTTTTATTTATTTACATGTGACTGGAATGTGTGGCGGGGGAGACGCAGGCTGGAAGACGTGTGTGTGCTGAAAGTATTCGGTTTGCTTCAGGAGTTTTTAGAAGTTTGTGCTGCACACAAGTGGACAAAGTTCCAGCCTTCATCTCAGTGTCATGACGTACTGGATGTCAAAGTAGTTACAACCTGCTTCTACTTCATAGATAGGACGACAGATCCGTGGAGGAATAGATAGATAGATAGATGGATAGAAGATGAGTAGAGTTACAGTGATCCTATTAGTTGTGGTCGGCTGCAGTGTGCTGACATGTTGGTGCGTTGCAGGCTGAATGCTTCATTTACCAATTAGAACTACACACAAACGTACAGCTGAGACTGTAGGAAGAGGTTTTACAGGCATTTGGTTAACAAACTAAATATCAGACACATTTATAACAACTAGGAGGAGTTTTAACTGGTAATGTTACAGCGATAGATGCCGACCAGGGTTGACAACAGTCAACAATAATTAGGAGAGAAATAAGTTAATGGAAATGATTCAAAACCAACTGGCCCTGATCCCTGTTTGACAGGTATGAATGTATTTCTATGTACAGCCATGCAGTTCTACTGTACATGTTGTTTACTGCATCCACTCTGTCCAGATGTCCATAACTAACAGAACTCTTTAGATGATGGATCAACGGGATCTGTCAGATGTTCATGTGATGGTCTGCTGCTGCTTTCTAAACAAAACATGAGGCGTTGGTGCACATGCAGTCTTCAAGCCGGGGAGCACTACCTCTTCTGTCCACTGGGGGCCGCTAAAATCAACACAATGAGAGTTGTTTGTTCTTCTAGCTGTGAGCTGTCACAGACCTCAACACCAACTGATGCAGCTTGATGTCTTGAACAAAAGGAAACTTAAACTGTGCCTGTCAGACAATAAGCATCCTCAGATTGAACCTGTCTTCATATCTTGTAGAACAGAAAGCAGCCGTGGTTTTGTCTCGTCTGATTGTACAAAGTATGTTTCTGTTCAGTGTTTTTCTTGGCGTTGCAGTGCTGTTAATGTCTTGTGTTTCTGTGGATGGGCAGAAGAGGCATTGTGATTCCAGGAGGAGGTCCTCCGACGGTTCTTGTTGACAGTAGCGACATGCCGGTGTAGTTTCCTCATTCATCCGTATCCACCTTCCACCACCATCTCTGAGCTCTGGGGAAGTTCTTCTTTCTCCAACAACTTAACTTTTATGCTCTTCCTGTCTGATTGTTGATTGTTAGAACAAATGTACGGAGACATATTCCTCGTTTTGTATAAACTTTACTCGACAATAAACACAATTCTGATTCTTGAAGATTCCTTTGAGATCTTCAGTAAATTACTTAAACATTGTTTGTTGCTTTAAAAGAATTCTTTGTGTTGTGTTATCTTTATCTAATTGTGTCTGTTATTCAGATGAATTGGAATTAAGTTGGCTAAAAAGGGACAACACAGATTTGGGTAGTAATTTATACGGGAGTGATCGATGTGAAGATGATACTCGTGTCTGTTGGCAGTCCGACGTCCTGCAGTTCCAAACAACAGGAACGACATGCATCAGCAAATGTATTTTATTGTACATTTACAAAACAACAAGAGTACAAAAAAGTCAGTCCACAGACACGTTTCTGTTTGTTTTGGAAGGATTATATGCAAATTTAATCTCACGACTGCAGCAAGCAGCCCCTCAGACGAACAAGGGGAGGGACGAGAGGGGAGCTCCAATCAAACTTTCATAAAGCTGCCTTCTGCCGGCACGCTGGAACATCTCGCTGCAGAGGAACCAAACAAGACATAGAAAAGTACGACATTCTTAGCGGTCTGCGTGGGTGCAGGATCCCAGCCCGGCCGGCGTCCTGCCGGGGGCGACGTCCTGCCGGGGGCGACAACCTGCACAAATTTGGCTTTTCCGACCGCTCCTCTCGCTGACAATCCGACTTTGTGCTTCACATTTTCTGTTGCTTGACCATCACAACATGAGTGCAACAGCAGTTTATGCTCCTCCAAAAAGTGGACTGTACATCTGGACACGAAGGTTGGCACATTCAAGGAGACGGGAGCTTTTTGTTATAACAGACGGGTTGTTTTTTTTACATTTGTTTTTTTATTCTCATAAATACAATATACGTCTCTTTCCCTGTATCCAGAGCTCACAAAAGAACAGTACAGACAGGTATTTACAAATCCAGGGAGGGCTGAACTAAATAGCTCATAAATAATCATAGTAATACCAAAAATCATGATGTAGAGTCCATTATTTGTTCGTTCTTTCACAGCAATGACACGAGTCTGGAGTCATGACCCCAGAGCTTGTCCTCTCGGTGGGCGTCGTGTGTCCACAGTGGAAGGATGGTGGATGATGGAGGCATCGCGGGTTCAAGTCACTGATGGCCTTATCTCATGTCCTGGAAACACAGACGGACAGTAGGACATCAGCATGACACGGAACCCCGACGTCAATAATTCAAGGCAGATTTCGGCGCATTAAGCTCATGTACAATCTGAGTATTGTGTCCTCAGAACTCAAGTAACAGACCTGATGACAGACAACCCCCCCACCCTCACCCCCCGGGTCAAAGGGCAAAAGATAGAGGTCCATAACACGACAGGAAGAAGGGGTAACCTAATCCAGGCTTCCTGTGGAAACACCCCAAACTTTATTGCGAAGGACGTCGCGCTTTCATGTTTCAAGCAAGGCGTGAAAAAGGCCAGTAAGGGTCAGTGAGGGGGGGGGAGGTGTTCCTCACCGCTCCACAGGGGGCTGACCTGAGAGCCATGAGATCTGTGTGTGTGTGTGTGTGTTTAAAGCGAGTGAAAGGAGCGATTGTGTGTACGTATATCACTTTAACAAGTTGCTTTGCTACATTCCCATGTCAGATGTGCGTCGGGGTCGTCGTGGGCTGACCCCTGACAGGACATCCTCCTCTTCCTCCATCAACGGGCCCGTTCAGCTGAGAGCGTGTGACCTCTCAGCTGACCCTAACCCGATGACAAACAGCATCAAAGCAGCAGCACCTAACACATTAGTAATTATAAAACTCTTTCAGGAATTGTTCTTCCAATCAGAATGCTGTTTTCAACACGACAGATGTTTGCAGACCAAACTGTTAAATGTCCTCTGGAGACGCTGCTGCTGTCTTTTATTGAACAGTGGAAGTCTGCAATCTGCTGTGTTGTCTGAAATGCAGCTGCTGGCCAGATTGATGACGTCTCTTAACTCGGCCTGTGTTTGATCAGACGTGGTTCCTTCAGTCCGGCTGCATCAGCTCTCAGTACCAGTCAGGGGGGGTTCATATCAGAGCTGTGGACTCCAGTCACTCCAGACTTCAACACCAACGACTCGTGACGTCACGAGGACTTGACAGACTTGATGTTTGGTAGCCCAAAACGTTAAAAACTCTTGTCTTGAAAAATACTTAGCAGATCAACTCCTTGACAGAAGATTTGTTTCTATAAAAGATAAACCAACACCTTTGATAACATCCAGGGTCTCTGTCCATGATCAGACTGCTGCTGTTCATCTGTGGGCTGCTGTACAGAACAAACGGCTACTTTAGGACTCCAAACCCAAAGTTTCAGACCTGGGACACGACTTGAGACTTAATTAGGACCTGCTAACAACGACCTGGTCCCACATCTGATTAATATTAAGTTCATCTCTGAGGATTCCAGTGCACCGAACAAAGACCTTCACTGAGGAACTCTTCCTGGAGTGTTTTATGTGATATTGCTTTCTGGACTTAAGAAGAAAGGAGAGGCTGCTACCAGGCAGCCACCCGACTCTGGTTCTGTTCTGTTGCTGTTACAGGGAGGTTCCAGGGAGGTTCCAGGGAGGTTCCAGGGAGGTTCCAGGGAGGTTCCAGGGAGGTTCCAGGGAGGTTCTTTCATGTTGGGCCTCCACACATTCAACAACAGCTGCTCCAGACTTGTTCTAAAAGTGTCCTGAGAGTTTCTATTCAAATATCTAATTTCTTTCTTCCATTTTTCTATGAATATAATAATTGTTTAATTATCCTTTGGGTGTTAAAAAAACAAGTATTTCCACATTTCTCTTAGTTCTCCATTAGTTCTCCTTTGAATTATACGTCTGAATGAAATCTATTTATCATAAACACTCCACTGAACAAATTACTGCAGGGCCTCTCCATCACATCCAGACAGTTCCAACGCCCCAACACGAGACACTAAATATAGATGTGACTGTCTGACTGGCTGCGGTCCTCCATGCATTCTGCTGGCTCTACCTACAGTCCTGATGCGGGACATGTCAGACCGTGTTTGCAAGTCACGAGCATGAAATCCCGCAGAGCTTTTCATTCAGCTGGCACAGCTTGTTCTGCCATAAAAGACACAGCTCGTCGTGAGGGAGCCTGCAGGAGGTGCATTTAAAGGGGCGCTCACACAGCGACGGCTGCTCTCCGAAGTGCACTCCAGAAAGAGCAGCGGGCACGCACACTTAACATTGTTGTTACTGCAAAGCCAGTCTGAGTAATGGTAATGGTGGATCTGTATGTACGAGAGCCTGAGAGCAGGGAGTGTGTGTGTGTGTGTGGGTGTGTGTGTGTGTGTGTGGGTGAAAGGGGAATGAAGAGCCTCCTCTCATGCACCCGCATGTAAAAGATTATGTGTGTTATGGAGTGTAAGTAATGATATGTAGATAAAACTAAACCACACGGACCTCTCTGTGGAGGGAACAGTCTTTGTTCCAGTGCTCATAAATATCTGCACGCATCAATTATTAAAACCATTTGAGGTGAAAAGAGAACATTTTTCTTGCATAAAACTGCTTACATTACAAGATCATTAGCATCAATCAGCGCGGGGCTGCTGTGTCCCACCTCAGTGTGTTTCCTGGCTGCGCTGAGCCCCCGGGAGCCGGTGGAGCCTCTGGATGAGGAGCTTCCTGTGGTCGAGCAGTTGCTAGACATCTGACTCCTGGGAAGGTAACCGGGCTTACTGCCGTACAGCAGCATGTCCTCGCCTGGTGGGGCTGGGAGGAAGGAGAGAGGATGGGTGGAAGTTACAATTAAGGTCGATTAGACTCATACGTGCAGCACCGTCATGGTAGTTTAGAGTTGGTCTTTGGGACACTGAAATATAAATATTGGGCAATACAGACATTCAGACACATCTGACTGCTTTACAACAGTCCACATCTCAGATATACCAGCGTGGACCGCATCCCATGGCTCATCTTTCATTCATGTGGCACATGTGGCCTCTGAGCCGGTCGGATTCAGCTCGGTTAAACCCAGCGACTTACTGTCGACGTGTCTTTGTCCCGAGCCTTTGCGCTGGTGGCTACTGCTGCTGTATTCGCTCCTCTCCAGGGAGGAGAGAGCGCCGTTCGCCACATTGCCGGTCTCCAAGTACCTCTGGGAGCCCTGCAACCTGTCCTCCTCTGGGGGCGGCTCCGGGGGTGGGGGCAGGTCTAAATATAAAGAGTCAGAGGAATCAGACAGGAAGTACATCTGTGTTAATAACAGACAGAAAGAACAAGCTTCCATATTTCTGAGTTCAGTCGTATTCCAGGTCCTCTTGTTTAAAGAACAATGAGAGCAGCTCCTCTTGTTGTCGGTGTTCCTGTTAGAATTCAGAAATCCCAAAGGACTAATTACAGTGTTGTTTTTGTTAAGGAAACAGGGATACTTATAAATGAACAAACCATCTTACTTCACCCCCCAATGGGGCTGTGGTTCATGCACAGCTGCGTGGTGGTTAATTGGTTTGGAGGGTTATTGGATCCGACACCGCGGAGAACATTCTAATACCAACAGTCTGTTGGTGAGAAGGTCGTCTGGCGAACGCCTCACGTGTAAAGACAAACAGTCGTATCCGTGTACATGTTTCAGAACACCAGCCTCACATCGTGACTCTGCACCAGTCGCACATGCAGTCTGTTGATGCCCACTTGCAGATGGTGTTACATAATGTCTGTGTGGAGATCCGGGACGGAGTTAATCTACTCAATCACTGACAGAGAGAAACGATAGGGACACAACACGTCTGTGGAGCTGCACGTTCAGCTACACTTCACAGAAGAACAATGTCAGCGTCCCTGCAGTGAATCGAGCTGAATCTCAAAATATAGGCCACGCCCACTTCTGACAAATATCCAAAATGAAATGTGCCTAATTTCTCAAACTCTCCTCGGCTGTGAGTTTGATCTGCATGAAACTTCACACCTGAGAACCGTCATGATGAGAAGGTATTGAAAGGACGTCCATAACAGGCTGCACATGTTGGCAACGATCTGTCCTGTTGACAGATCTGCTCTGGTGCTTCTCTTGCACCACTGAGGGATTATAGAACAAGTAAAACTTGTTTAAACTCGTCTTCTTGTAAATCCAATGTGCATAAAAAGGTTTCATGTAGCATCTAATCTAACGCAGCATCCGACCCTAAGGATGGAAAATTATCGATTCTGATACTGAAAAACGTGCAAAAGGTACAAATGTGGTTATAAAAAGGAAATGATGTCACATCACATCAGTCTGATTAACACAGGATGAACTTCAACCACGAGGCTGCAGTTTTACAGAAAGCTGACAAATATGCAGAACATCCTGTTGGAAGTTGTTAGTCTGTATTTCATGACCATGACTCCATGTTACCGTACGGAAGTAGTCCGGGTTGATTAGAGATCATTAATTAATGAAGACAAACAGAAGTGGAACACCTCCCTCCTCCTCCATACGGGGGCAGTAAACCTACTCACCTCCTTGTATTTCTCTTCTGTAAGCTGAAGTCTTGGAAACCTTTTTTTTCACTCGCAGTTTTTGGTTGGAAGGAGAGCTGGTGTCTGCTGGGGAGGGACGAGTGTGCACTGGAAGTGGAGAAGGAAACAACAACATCAGAGGGGGCAACAGGCAGATCGGATATCCTGCAGCTGGCTGATATAAATGCTGAATGGGGCGCTTTTATATTGGACCCTCTGTACCCTCGCAGGTAGACAGATTCATGCACTGATGGAGGCGGCTGCCATGCAGGGCGCCCGGCTGCAGCAATCAGAGGCTCTTTGTCTTGGTCGGACACTTTGACGAGGCCTCACGAGGAGGCAGCGATCGACACCCAGCTGAATACACCAAATCCACTAGTTTCTGCAGTGGATGCATGTGTGTATGTAGGGATTACATTGTTTGCTTATGTGCATTAGTGTGTGTGTGTGTGTGTGTGTGTGTGTGTGTGCGTGTGTGTGTGTGTGCGTGTGTGAGCCCGTGTTGCTGCCAGTCACTTTACCGGGTGTTGTGCTGACGCCGTCTTCACTGGGAGCCGGCCCCTGGCTGTGGAGGCAGCGATGGACAGGACTTTGGCAGTGCAGCGTGCCAGCCTCTGATGAGCCGTGATGCTGCTGGCTAGAGAGGTTGGGGTTGGACTGGGTGAGTGGCGGGCTCGGTGCCTGGGGAACTGGCACTGGACCGCAGGGTAACCTTCTGCTATGGGAAGTCAAACACAAAATGGAAGTGGTGAGAATGAAACAACAGAATGGGAAGTTAAATGCCTATTTCAGATTGAGATTTATGTTCCACAGCAAAGTAAAGATGGTGTGTGTTATTTCTAAACCAGTTTTAGCTGCTTCTGCAATGGTTTTACATGTCAGCTTCACGGTCTTTGTGATGGCTGATTGAACATCTGGCCATCGGACAACAGCTGAACATTTGACTGCAGTGATGTGGATCAGTGACTATTGTCTGGAAAATATCTGAAATACTGACATTTGGAAGATGAAGTAACAACACATCAAGTGAGGCAATCGCATTAATGTGTTTTATTCCTCATGAATTAAACCTTTCAGCATTTAGGGCAACACTGGTGTAACTCCTTCAGGAGTTGCATCATCTAACTGATGAATAAACCCTCACAATAATAGAAGATGTGCTATCATGCAATAATGTTGAAAAACAAGAAGAAGGATCTTTATTGATCCATTGCATAGTAACACTCTGCAGCAGAGAGAAGCAGAAGGATCTGTTGCAGCAGCAGTGGGCAGTAAAATCTGTGGAGAAGTCGAGATGCTTGAAAAGGGAAAACGTCTCCGTGCACGAAGCAGAATGGAGCAACTGAGAGCAGCAGATGTAATGTGGGTGTTCATAAGAGGAGTATCAATAATGGAGGAGATAACAATCTGCATGGAAACACATTCCCACCAGGTCCAGTCTGTTCACATACCGTGACAGCTGCTGGCCATCGAGGTGGTTGAGACGGGGCAGGTCGTGGGACGCTCGGGGCTCCTCGTGGGGGGACGGGGTGAGCGTGGCGGTCGACTGGTGGCTGTAGGAGGTGGCAGGAGAGGAGGCGTTGTTCCTCTGTGAGGGGGAGGGCCCGTCCTCGCAGCCCTCGATTAGGTAGGTCCTCTCTGGGAGGGGGGGGCACCACTCCTCATCCGAGCTACAAAGACAAGAACACAGCTGGATGAAGAGCCGGAGCTGGAGATGATCTTCATATGTTCTGGAAAGATATTGTTACACTTCTGGTACATTCAGATCCAGCTGGATACAACTTGTGGTGTTCGAAGACTTTTGGCAGGAACCTGCACTCGACTGAGCTCCCACTTGGTTAGTCTTGTTGCTACGGGCGATATCCTGAATGATAGTTTGGCTCTGAGGTAGCAGTGAGTGACTGGAGAGGAGGAACACGGCTAATTGTGTTGTGGTGTTGGGAAAAACAGCTAAATCACTAAAGAAATCGACCATGGCCGAGTTAATTGAGTTGGTCGGAGCCGGCGGCGTCGAGGCCGTTGGGTCGGATCCTTCACGTGGCGGTGGGAGGTGACAGTAAGTCTGACTGATGCTGCGGCTCTGTAATGCTAATGTAAAGTGAAGGAGGGGATGTGCGTGTGTGAGCTACCCGATGTCCATGTCCTCGTGCTCCGGGGGCTGCTCGTCCTGTTCACACTGCTCCAGCTCTCCGACGGGGGGAGGTGGGGGCAGCGCCTCCACCCAGGTCAGAGACGGGGTCTTGACAGCCTTCCCCATCGCCTTCTGCTTTGGCTTGCCTGCAAATCAGATGGAGACAGAGCATCAACAAACACATAACACTGCAATGAACAATTAGTTTATTTTAATTGATTCCTCATTGGACCTTTAAATTACAAACAGACAAACAAAACAGTCCAAATCCCCCCGAATACATTTAGTTTTTTATCTGACAGAAGACAAATTGAGAGGCTGGAATTAGTTTGTCATTAAAATAGTTGCATTTTAATTCTCAACTATTTCTGCTCAAATGAAAATAATTAAAGTTTAGTGGGAAAGTATCAAAACAAAGTGGTAAAAAAATCAGACAACATTTGAATAATGGGAACAAATCTTGAATTACCATGTAATCATGATAACATTAGATCTCCTACTGACAGCATCAGTCTGATCATCCTCATGTTTTAGTGAGGAGCTTTGATTAGACCGTTCTGGGGGGTCGGAGGAGCGACTGTAAGATCAGATTCACAGAACAAGACAAAGACGGTGCTGCTTCTGTTGCCCCTCCTCACCATTGCAGCGGTCCGGCTGAGCATACTGAGCTCCGGAGGGTCCCGGCTGGGTGATCCAGTGTCCCTCCTCCTGCTGCTCGCCACCTTGGACCGGCGCCTGCGTCGGGTTGGTAAAAGGCATGATGGAGGTGGAGGCGTAGGGGGTGGTTGAGGTGTGCTGGGCGTAGGTGAAGCTGTGCAGGTCCTCGCTGGTGGCATCGATGGTGCTGTAGATAGGACCCTCGGTGGAGCCGCCCATGCTGTACTTCTCTGTCTGGTTCAGGTAGTTGGAGATGCCGGCTTCTACACCCGGACGAAGGCGGAGGAGAGTTTTTACATACTGAACATCTTCTTATCACTGTGCTCAGAAATATTAGCATTAATCTCAGCACTGCCGAGGATCCGTCTCTCATTTGCACAATCTTAATCTCTCAACACATGAACGACGCCTCAATTAATAAGAGAATCTGCCGCAGCAGCTGTTCATAAGCACAAGAACAAAAGGAAAACGGACCTTCATGGAAATCAGCACTAAACTATTGTGTTGAAGCAGCGTCGTACCATTGTAGTATCTGTCAGCTGTGTCGTGATTAGTGGTGCAGCAGTTGATGGCCTCTTTACCGCTGTGGACCAGATTGGTGGTGGGCCAAGAGTCTGCCAGCCACGGGTAGTTGCCCATGTTGCCTCCCAGCACGCCCGGCCTGCAGGGACATTCTGGCATTAATTCAGGACGTGGTGGGACACAGGACATCATGAACGACTGCACAGATGGAAATACAGCAACATGCAGCACAGAGGACATTTACAATGGAAGTCCAGTCTACAGATGACCGTCCATTTAAGAGACATAATTACCTTCCATTGAGGCCTGGTCCCTCCCCATGAGGGAAGCCAACTGAGGAAGAGAAGAGGATGAGCAGGGGGAATCAAACACATGCATGCTATGTTTCCAGTGTTCAGTTTTGACTCTGCTGCAGCATCAGCTGTTCTGATTGTATGTATCCGTGGTGTGTTGCTGGACTAAAGCTGTTGTCATGGACACAGATGACAAACGTCTGTGATGGGCAGCATCCTGCTGTACGCACTGTGAACCAGGAATAAGACTTCATGTCGTGTCAAGCAACCCTGACAGCCTGCGTGTGTGTAGGTTGTTCGTACGTGTGTGAGTGATGCAGACGGGAAACTTTCTTACAATAACTGAAGTATGTCAGTTGCATGTTTGTTGTTCCAACATCACCCACTAACTGTTAAACTGCTGGGAGCGTTTTGTTCTTTTCTTTCTAAGATCTTAGATGCCATTTATCGATGTAACTACATTGAGTCATATGTAGTCTTCCTCACCTGCTGGTGTGTAGGCGAAGGACGCGGTGTAGTGGCTCAGCTCCTTCCTCTTCTTGCGCCGGCAGTAGATCCAGACGCTGAAGCCCATGAGGATGACCCAGCAGGCTCCACCGATGCCTGCGATGAACGCCGGCTGCTTGACCACATCGGTGATCTGCTCCGCCAGACTCACGCTGCTCTCCTCGCCGCTGTCGCTGGTGTCAGCGCCGCCTCCGCCGCCTGGCACGGAGGGCTGTTCAGCTGGCAGCTCTGGGGGAAGGAAACGGGAGGGGGAGGCAGAATAAGTCAGGAAGGAAGAACTGATGGAGCGGCTCAAGACAAACTACAGGGATCGATCTGAGGCGCTTTCTTTGCTGGTCCTTTGTTTCATTTGCTTCT
>CAAKHC010015692.1:0-10823 GCA_901007825.1 Macroramphosus scolopax | reverse complement strand
AGCATATCTAGCAAGAGTTAAATAAGTGGAGAGAGCCGTCTCATTTCCTTCCCATCTAACTTGCACATGTGCAGTTGTTGCACTCCCGTGAACAGTTTGTATAGAGGCAAGAAACTTTGCACGTTTCTGGCAAACTTACCCAACCGGGCAAAGTGGAGGTTGATTGAACGTACAGCTCCGTGTTTGTGTGTGTGTCAAATAAACTCCTACAGGTTACGGGACATGAGCGTGAAATCACGTTTCAGCCTGGTTGGTTTGTGGTCTGAAGTCGGGGAAACAAGGGGAGGTTCTCTTAGGAACATTTGTGAAAGAAAGGAAAAGAATGCAGGAGGATGAGGATGCTAGAGAGAGGTGGTGCCTGTGGGTAACAGACATACAGCTCATAGCAGACTGTCGGCTGTGATTTGGCCTTGCATGGCTGGCATTGCCCTCTGCAATTAGCCTAGACACTAATCTAATGGATGCTGCCAAGAGGAAATGGAGACCGAGGCAGTCGCACAAATGCATATACAAACACAGACACGCGCACGCACACATACACAGATTAAACAAACTCAAAAGGCAAACACTGACAGACTGTAATCCCTGTGAGTATTTCTGTCCCTCCTCATACACACTCGAACACACACACACACACACACACACACACACACACACAACACACACACACACACACACACACACACACACACACACTATGAACATCCATCGGGGATGAACTGATTCATCTCAAATGAAGATTAATGTCCCTCACCTACCCGAGTAAGTCTGTTACTCTACATTTCTTTGTCTGCTATTATACCGCCATTCTTCCTATCCATTATCCCATTCACGCACGCACGCACGCACGCACGCACGCACGCACGCACGCACGCACGCACGCACGCACGCACGCACGCACGCACGCACGCACGCAGTTCCTGCATTCTTGCATTTCTTTTTCCTCCTCCGTCTGCCTTCCAAACATTTCCCATATAACCGTATGTGCAGGTCCAAACAAAACACTGAAACATTTACGCTCTCCACTACATCAGACAATATTCTGTGTTTATTAATGTTGGCAATTAAAGCATGAATCTGCGTCTGCCTGGAAAACTTGACCCAGATTTTCCGGTGTTCTTAATACGGTTGATGGAACAAATATTTGTATGTTTTTTTTGTGATGTGCCGAAATTAACAAAAGACTGGGATTGACGCCAGATGTCACTCTGGCTTTGGTTATATATATTATATATATCGATTCGAGAGGAGCTGCTTCACTAAACAACCTGCTACACACAGGTTAATGAAGAGTAACTGATGCTGATGTTGGGATGTGTTGCTCACCCAGCCATGACGATGAAGAAGTCCAGCCTGTTCCAGGTATCTCCGAGGTAACAGCGACGGCCAAAGATTCCAAGAGCCACCATCTTCACCACCATCTCCAATGCGAAGAAGATGTAGATGAAGGCATCAAAGGCCTATGAGAAGGAAAACAGAGCAGGTCAAAAATATACATACAGAACGCCTGATATTTGGTTGAATGTCCCTTTTTTATTTTAGTTGGATATTTGACGACTCTTTTTCGCAGAATTGGTAGAATTCATTAAATGTGTTGGTTTCCTTGAAGAGACGCTGCTTCAATCACAGTCCACATACATGTGTTGGGTCGAGGATCAGACTTCATGTTAGCTCCACAACCAGCTTTGATGTGTGTTCGGGGTCATCGTCCTGTCGGGACCCCCAATTATGTCCAAGTTTCAAGCATCCAGCTGACGGTCTGAGGTAATCCTGCTTCTTCGTTATTCCATCCGGCGGTTCCACTGACAGCAGAGCAGCCCCGGGGCATCACGCTACCACCAGGCTGAACAGTTGATTCCATGTTCTTTGGGGTTGAATGTCTCACCTCTACGCCTCAAAACAAACCTCTGGACATCACGGCTGAACAATCAATCTTTGTCTTGTCCGACCATAAAACCGTCCTCAAAATGAGGTTGTAGATTAAAAAAATTGTATATTAATGCAATGCTACTGATTAAATATTAATATTAATATTAAATATTTCATTTAACATGTTGATTAGCTGGGCATGCAGATGTGCAGGAATCAGCCAAGCCATCGGATAAATAGTATGTTATATTTGAACATGCATGAAAGTAAATCCAGCATGAGTCCGCCTGATGCAGCTGATAATTAATAGAAGTATCTATAATTCAAAAGAGCTGCGCCTGAGTCTGTTAGTAGAGAGCTAGCACAGGCTCGGGGTGTCATGCATGACTTCTTGGGAATGGAAAGTGATTTGCATTTGTTCGGGGGCGCGCAGAGTTCAGGATCGTCTTACGTTGTTTCACGATAGTGTTAATACGCGGAAAATATATAGCAGCTGACATTTTTAAAGACCTCTTTCTGCATGCATGTTGCCTCGAGCTGTAAGTACACAGTACGTCCTGAGAGTTCGTGCACTCAACGATGGTGCGGACGACTACACACACGCTGCAAAGGGAAAACAATTTTTGCACAAGAGCTGTAAGGTTATTACCTTTTTTCAGGACTCGGGCAGAAAGTTAAATGGCAAACTAGAGAGCCAACAATAACCCACAGCAGGTGGGTCCGTGGAACATTCGGGCAACCGGGAGTAATACGCTTTCAGCTGGAGGAGCGAGATTTTTGTTTTCGCTCAGCACCTGACGAACAAACGCGAGGCGGCGTTTGGAGCCGCACACATCACTAAATGAGGAAATGGTCTGTGAAATTCTGTGGATTTATTCATGTTGCAGCACTGCCAGAAGCGCTGTCTGTCATTTTGTCCCGGTCAGAAATAATAAAAGACGCACGGGGCTGAAGATGCACAAAGGGCTCTCTTTCCATTAACGTCCGCTGCCTTGTTATTTATAAGGCTCAAGATCTCGTAAAGAGGCCTAATGCTCGTTTTATTATGCTTTTCTTTTGGGTGTCTACTAGAATCGTTTAACATGCTATAACTTCTCTGAGTCTTGGACGGCAGCCCTATAAACCGGTGGTTCTTTCACTTAGCTGCTATGATGCCTGAGAGAGGCGGGTCATCAACCTGTAGTTTGAAGCTGTGGTACCCTTGTTGGCTCCCTGCAGTATTTAATGGTCAGTGTTGTCCTCCTGGAGATGTTGGCAGCGGGTTTATCTGTGTCACCAGTGCTCAACCACTTGGGGATCATGTCAGGGCGGGGTGCACTGTGATGGTTTCTCCTGGGATTACGCTCTGGTATGCTCTGGCCAACAGCCACTGGGCACTGGTGTTGGTCTGATGCCTCCTGTTCATCCTTCCAGCATGCTCTGGATTGTTGTTATCCTCCTACTCTGCATCTGGGACTGCATTTCTATAAGGAACCAGCCATCTGCTCGTTGGCTTCTGCGTCTCTAGTGTATCTCTTGCATTCAGCCACATGAGCCTTTGTTACAAAATCTTCCCATTCAATCAGGACCTGTTTTCTAACCTGCTGTTAATTCCTTGCTTCTAACCTTCTCTGTGTTGTTAATCCACGTGCATCTCCAGCATTACAGTTGCAGTAGAATAGCTTGTCGGTGCGGTAACGGGGACAGGAGGGATGTTACGTAAGCCTGTGTTCTTATCTTTAACCAGGTTCTGCGACGCTCCTTCAGCACGCAGCGTAAGTCGAGCCTGAGAGTTGACTATCTCATTTGAATTCTCATTAGCTCGTCAGGATTGTTTCAGCAGGTTGGAGTGCACCTCCTGTTTTGGTAATCCTGTCTCCGACTCTTGGCCTCCGTCCATGAATGTCTTGTTCCGGCAGTCCATCTCTCATTAGGTCGTTCCGGTTCACCAACACCTGACACGGACCTCCCGTATGCATGAAGCCGTTGGCTTGTATAGCATCAGGAGTCTCCACCACAAACTCAATACAGCGATGAAATTGAAGCCAATATTCCTTCCTCATTCATTCACACAGAGCCTCACTCCAACCCGGCAGCAAGCTGGCAGCTCGCAGACGGGAAAGACGAGAAGATTGGTCTCATACGCTGTTTAAATGATGTTTTGATAAATAATGCAGCCTGCAGGCTTCACGTGTAATTCGACATTGGCTGCAGCGCTCGGATCCCCGTCATGCCCGGCCGCCGAGTGAAAGGGGAATGAATTCATCACAGTTATTTGTCACTACCGCCGGCTTCTTCGTCAGTCAGCCTATCAGGTTTAATCGTCAACATGATTTGTAAAGAGGTCGAGGCTGTCTGGCGATGTGGCCTTTCATGATCCGAAATAGGAGCCCGGTGTGGCAGCTACTTCATATGCTGTCATTGTGCCGCCTGGCAGCAGGAGCGGACGCGGTAAGTAGGTTATTAAGATTGTGATGGCCGGCCACTCTTAAGACCTAATGTAGTGTCTGTGTAATATATTTGTGAATGAGCGGCAGCACCGACTGATCAATGCAGATATCTTGAAGATGGTAATTGCACAATAAGATACCAGCAGAACATCAGCCGTCAGTCTGTGAGGGGAAATCTGGAGTATTTCAAGATCTATTAAAAACTTGTGCTTTTTTTTTCCGAATGAATAATGAGGCGGAACGACTTTCATTTCATGTGAGTTGACGATGCAAACACACACACACACGCACACGCACACACACTAACACACACCAGTGTAAGTGGGCCAGAGTTAACGAGAGAAGACATGTTGTATCCTCTTCGTTTACTGGAAGCTTAATGTTTGCAGCTCAAACTGGAACATCGAGTAAACAATTTTTTAATCAAATATTTTGACATCAATCAAATCAATGAAGGTCTTCGTATTCACGTTAAGGAACGATGAGGGTGTGTTGGCTGTAATCCCGCCTGCCTAAGTGATACCTGTCCGATGATTTTAGCCTGTAGAACATATTGTTCTTGCTTTTGAGCAGCTTATTTTGTCGAAGCCGACGACACCCGAGTTAATCAGGACGGTCCAATCAGTGTTCATAGGGACAGT
The DNA here is from genome assembly GCA_901007825.1 of Macroramphosus scolopax. NCBI lineage: Eukaryota > Metazoa > Chordata > Actinopteri > Syngnathiformes > Centriscidae > Macroramphosus > Macroramphosus scolopax. The sequence goes on along the minus strand of CAAKHC010015692.1, from coordinate 5,884 downwards.
TTCTCCATAAAGGTTAATTGACTTACCCTTTAATATTCGGTGCGCTCCCTCACCGCACACTGGTATGAATTATAGTCCCGTGTCATGTAATGTGGTTCGTTAAATGAACAGTTCTTTTAGGTAAAAACGGGTTTCTTGCTTCCTTTTGGAGCTTTAGATGAGAAGACCGACTCAGAATAAAGATTGTTTGGTGTTAATCATACCGAATTTCAACCCAAATTCAGGACACCAAACGACGCTTCCCAAACCCCCCCTGTGCATTGTTTACTGTCTCTTCCTCCTAGGAAGGGAAGTTAGGATGCTATTTCACGAAGGGGACAAAGGAGGATGAGAAGGCCACCGTTAACTATCTACGCCTTGTCAGCAAAATTCCTCCCGTTATCATTAGCAGCCAGCAGAGCCGGACCCCTCACACTACCTGGGGAGGCACCGCGCTTGTTAGGGAGACAAAGGAAGGAGGAAGGGGGGGAGAGGAATGGGAACGTAGGGAGTCGAGAGGAAGGATGGTATTGAACGGGAGGTAAGAGGAGGAGGAGCAGCTTCGGCACCGCTGTGAACGCGACTGTGAGATCAAAAAATAAAACACAATTAGCTAAACAATCCTCCATCGCTTGGGTTGGTTTATATTCTATCTGGGGGGTCTGGGTGAATCCTCCTTCTCAGGTGCGCGCCGCATAGTTCGGCTGAAGTTTAATTAACGTCCCAAATTCATCCACTCGAACGACCGGTAACCATGGCAACGTTAAAGAGCACAGCTGTCAAAGCTCAAGACTCGTTATCAGCCGCAGCAGCGAGCGCGGATGAGTGTCGACTCGTTATCAGCTTGATAAACTAATGAGCAGGAAAACAAACGGCGGAGTTCAACGTTTCCTTTTTCGACGTACGTGGAGAATGACGGGATGAAGCAGAGACACACCGCGAGAAGTAAATAATCCTCGTCTTGACAATCACTTGAGAAATGATTGAAGTTTTTAAACTCAAAATCAAAAGGTAAATGAAGTAAGAGATCAGCAGTATCACGACAAGGAATAATTCTAGTACGACAAAGCTGCATAGTCACGGTGTAAATCACAAAGGTAAAGCTCATTAAACTCTACGCTGCCGTCGCCGCCAGCCTTAGTGGACCTGAGCCGAGGCCTATAAATCCCGTAAGGTGTCATTAATGACCGCAAAGTATGTCTTTAAATCAATGTGCTGTTGTGTTCGCTCGTCTTTCAGTATCTTAACTGCTCCTTTTTGCTGCTTTCTCTGTATCGATCTCATCCTTCTCTTCGTCTATCATTTTAAACTCGGGTGTCGCAGGGTTATTCTTCCCCCTCCTGCTTCCTGTTCACCTCCTCGTCACAAGTCTCTGTTCTTGATCATTGATAATGAGTCAGCTGAGCTCGCTCACTGCAGGGTAAACATCTGTCGCAGGTTTCCAGGTGTGACGTCGGGGTCGTCGCCGTGTTTGTGTGTTCGCCGAAGATGTAACGCTGTTATGTCATCGCTCCAGCTACAGATGTTGTGCTCCCCTACATGTGGTGCGAGCGCTCCCTCCTAGTTGGACACCACTTCTCTCCCCGGTGGGAAAAAAACAGCCTGCGTGGAGCAGTTTCATCACCGATCATGTGTGGGCAGCCTCAAGTTTTGACAGGTTTGCTCTGTGATGTTGCCATGGTTACAAGTCGGGTAGCGGATGCATTTAGAAACAGGGATTAAACTTCGTGTGCGGTACACAAAGGCTGTCGGCGAAATCAGGGAAAGGAGGAATTCACTGTGAAGCGATTTAAAGAATAAAATGTGGAAGAATTTGAACATCAGCCTCTGGGTGAAGCTTTCTAGCCACCTACAAACACAATTTCCAGCGAATTGTTTTCATGAAGTGACAAATCACAGACTATATTGAAGACTTTATCAAAACAAACGCAGCCCCAATTCCCCGCACAGGAAATAGAAACCTTTCAGGAGGAATTAAAGCTGCAGCGTGTGTCTGCATCTGCTCGCTCCGAGTTGATGTCGGGGTAATTGATTGCATTGTCTTCATCAGCCGACACACACACACACACACACACACACACTCAGTCAGGAGTCCGGCTCACCTGCAGTATCTGGCAGCGGTCCGAGGTGCAGTCGATGTTCTCGCAGGGCTGGTACATGCCCAGCGTCACACAGTTGAGCAGGATCACCATGATGCTGATCCTCTCGAACCATGTACAGGACAGGACTCAGGGTTAAGGAACGTTGCGGCTGAGGGGGGGAAACACGCAGCGATGCACCACCTGCAGATGTTTCAAATATCATCGCTGCATGCAAAATAAACAGTCAGGAAAATACAGCGTTGCACTAATTGGCTGAGCGTCTTCTATTCACAGACGGACTGCAGCAGACAGATTCACATCACAAGCGGAAGTTCACGCTTAACTGACTCCAACACAGCATGTGAGCACATCAGAGGGCTGAGGGGGGTCACGTACTATAGCTGGCAGTCTTCTGGCGAGCGACGCATCAATGAAAACCAAGATGAGTCACGCAGATGTGCATACGACTGCCTGAGTCACGGGACACCTTCTGTGTCGACGGTGTTTATTTCCGAGCGGTTAAAAGATGCAGCTCGTACCGTGGTGTTAACAAATCTGCAAAGATTGCCAACGTAATTAAAGATTTCGCTTCGGCTGTTGTTTTTTCGAGCGTGTTTAACGACGTGTTTGATTTACAATCGGCAGCGTGAGAGCCGAGAATCGCTTTCAAAGCCACCCCGAAGCCTCCGGAGGGCTCCAGGTTTTACGCCTGCACCGTATCTACTGACGCACATCTGGCAGCACAGCAATGCTACGCATGAATAAAACTTACAGTGAATGCAGTTTTATTCCTGTTATTTAGTGCACATGGACTGAAGTCATGAAAGATTTATGGTGCATTAAAAAACAGCCGGGGACAGTGGGAATTCCTCCGCCGCTAAGATTTGTGTCACTTCATCAGGGTTAAGAGACGGCCTGAGCAGGCAGAAAAACAGGCATGACACAGATATGATCGAGGCTTTTGATCTGCCTTGTAGATCCACTGTGCATTTACGGCAGCTTTCCCCAGAATGACGGGACAGACAAACACTTGGGGACGCGTACCTCGACAGGCGATGAGGAATCGTTCAAGCCTGCCCGTGTGTAAATGTGAGTGTGTGAGCATTTGAGTGCGACACTCCCATAGCGCGGCTAAAGAACCTGCCCTGCGGTTCTCTGCAAGCAGAGCGGGAGCCAAGAACAGAGGCAGGGTATTAATACACAGAGGAAGGAGTGAGCGAGACAGTCTGGGAGAGGAGGAAAAATGGAGCATAAACACAGATGTGGAAGCGGTGCAGGACTTGTTTGGGACAACAAGTCTTTGCAGGACAGATATGTCATCTTCTTGTCGTCGTTATAGGACAGAGGCCACTGCTTTGGACTCCTCACCTTAAACCCATCAGAAGCATCACAGAAGCATCTGAGTCCCCAAACCTCGGAGCAGCAGGCGGCTGATTCCCACCCAGCTGATGGTCGCTCACGTCACTCCCTAATCACGTTTGGCGGGAGCTAACTGAGTCTGACACCGAGGAGAAAGGAAAGGAAATGAGGAGACAAGGGAGGGTAGCAGGCTGTTGTTGAGCTGCAGCAATTAAAGCTTCTTCCTCACATGGTTGTTTACCTCACCATGTTCCCATCGTCAGATCTCTCTCTGTCTTTCTCTCCTTCTAGCATCACATCTTCCTCCCGTCTCTCCACGCTGCCGTAAGTCTGATCATCTCAGGATGTGGACGAGGTCTTCTCCCTGTCGTCTGTGTCCGTCTCCCCCGCCCTCTTCTTCGCCATGTCTCTACCTATTTTTACGCCTGTCCGTCTGCGTCAACACAGATTTCATCAGACACTCGCGCTCCTCTTTCATCCTGTTTTTTCCGATTTGGTGCTTTTTTTTCTAAGTTTATCTTTTTGACAAAACATCTCGGGATCGGATCGTCTCTCCGGCAACAAGACGGCAGAGCTCCACTTTCACCCCATTTCCCACACCCCGTATTCAGGATGCGACTTTAGAATAAAAAACACATTCTAATCATGGAATTGCAAAAACAATAGAGGCCCATCCTGCATGTGCAAAAGCAATTTATTACCTGAGTGCATTTTATTTCTTTTCACCCTTATGAAAAGTTTTCGTTCCCACTGGATGCAGCAAAACAAACCCAGCAGCATTGAAGCTGCTCCAGTCATCCCAAAGCAAACATTAATGACGTTTCCTTCCAAAAATACTTTAACAGAAGCTTCATGCATGTTTCCATTCACTGGTGTTATGCAGGAGTTGGTGCATCTGAGCAGAAGGTCGAACTTATTCTCCAGTCAAGTGCCATTATATCACAGGAGGGTGCAGCGCCGGGTGTGCTGGTGCTTCTTGCTCACTCAGCATCTTTCAAACCCTTTTTTTTTAAAGAATTTGCAACAATAAAATTTCTAGTTTGCTGCACGACAAGTAAATTAACGGTGTTCATGTATGAGTGTGTCCTCTTCTGTTTCGGTGGGTGTGTGTTGAGTCATTTCATTCTCATCCACTGAAAACGTCGCAACGACTTGCTCGCACCAAGTCAACATCTTTTGCACGTGTGTGTGTGTGTGTGCGCTTGTTTAGGAACACGATGACTCACGACTGAATGAGATCTCCGTGAATTGACAATGAGGCCTTTCGGCAGAGCTCCCCTTCTCCGTGTGTTCCTGTGAAAACCCTCAGGATCAGTCTCATTCAGACTGAATCAGACATGACATTCGGTGTGTGAAGCCTCTGCCTGCCCCCCCCCACATGACCACACACACATGCTCCTCTGTGGTCCCGGTGAACCTGAACCCTTAAAACAACATTCATAAAAACTGAAAAGTCATACAAACACACTCCCCCACTGTTTTTTTGTGACAACAACTCTCTCGTCTATTCGAGTGTGCTTTCAAATCTCCTGTCTCGGTGAGTCAACGGCTCCCAGCTCTCCCTACCTGTCCCCCCCCCTCCCTCTCTCTCTGTCCCTTGCAGTTGGGCGGACTGCCAGGGATCTCCCCACCTGCTCCACTCGGCCCTCATCCCTCATTTCACCCACTTAATTTCCCAGTACCTTGTGGTAAAACTGATCAATTAGCCTCTTTATGTGTCTTCCGGGACAGTTGCCTATGCGTTGAACTCTGTATTTTATGTCCCTGAACATTTCCTCACTGCGTCCGATCTTTATCTTTATCAAAACACTATCTCAAGACACCGATCTACTCAAACAGCAGCGCCCAACGACAAGCTCAGCCTTGAGTCCTCTTCAAAGACTTCATCCAATCACATGAAATATATATCCAACTTACAGGACACCCAGATGTGCCCGACATGCAGTTCATCATCCATCACTGCGGGTCTGATGTGTGCTACATTGGCACTGATGCAGAGCGTCTCTCAGCAGTCACCGCTCGGCGGTCCGGAGCGGTTCCACAGCACTGTTTGATTGTTTACTTGTCACCAGTAATAGCCTATCAACACCGAAGGCTACGGTGCCACAGACGGGCACACGGGAGCCGGAGCAGCTCTGAGGAGCGAGCGGAGCTGCGCTTCCACGGCGAGGCATCAGGTATTGAATTTGAAGCTGTGTAGAAGTTGCACAAACACAACAACCTTATTATCTTCTTTTTTTGTAATGGAAAACATGGCAAGTTTCCCAATTACACACACACACAAAAATAATGCAATTGCAGGGATATATTTTGATCCATGATTCCGCCGCCTGACTAAAAGCAACGATAGGCCGGAACTGGCTTCAGCATGAGGACATCACGCTCCGTCCCGCTCTCGTCCCCGGCTATCATATCGCGACGCCCTTGTCACAGCCCTCTGCATCTGATCCCGCCGTACGAGCCCC
>CAAKHC010015691.1:69154-92727 GCA_901007825.1 Macroramphosus scolopax | reverse complement strand
AGGGTTGTTACAACACAGGGTTCATTCCTTCTCACTATGGCCTTATGTCACACGATGCAAATTTGGGGGAGTGATTAGGGGTGGAGTTGAGTACCTATTGTCCCTCCCGTGGATACACCCATTCCTGGGTCTGAGGTGTTAAAATCTGTTGAATCTTTGAGGGCCATTTTCTCGGCTTTGGTTTTTTTGAGTCAACAAGTTTCATATGGTTGTATCTTCTTCAAATGTTTTCCAATTTCAATGAATGATACATCATATGAAAGCTTATATTCTGTACTTTTATAATATGTAAAAAAACGACAAATGACAATTGCGCACTTATTGCCCTTTTCACCAGCCTGGGTCACATATTCAAAATGACGCAACCACTAATGTAAACTTGCTCAAAAAAAACACAGCAAAGGTGTCGCTGGAGAGGACAAAGAAAGTAAATGAGGGAAGGGTGGGGGCAGCCAGACAGACCGTATCAGTGTGTTTCCTTGCTTTGGGCCCCGCGGTGCCATCAGATAGCGTTTGATAAGAGTGTGACAAGCTAAGGCAGCGAAGGTCAGGACATGATGGCAGCGAGGGTAACAACAGCCTCAGTCACTGTGCCGAGCTCGGAGATAGTTTGGGGTCAGGGTCAAAGATGAAGTGATCAGCTCAAGGCGAAAGATGTAGGTATGCTTTAGGAGATTTACTACGTCGGACAGAAATTGCTTGTCCGAAGTTCCACGGAATGGAAAAATACAGCGACCATGTGAGCCGACTTGGCTGAAATAAATTAAGAGAAAGCGAGTAGAGGAAACACAAGCAGCAGTTAGACAGACTGGATGCATACAAATAGTTGAGAGTGATTTATGGTCCGAGTCGATAGGCAGTTAACCGGCAAACAGTGGCTTTCGGATTATCCCAAATGAAGCACTGTCTGGTATCGACTCCTGTGTGACCTGAGATACATTAATGTTGATAGTGACCAATCGACTTTTCTTTTTTACGCTTGGTTGAGGGTGATGTTTGCTGATAACTGTCAAAGGGATAAAATATTACCGGCAACCGACTAGGTGTGCAGAGCGCCATTCACAATATGTTCAAGCGTTCCTTTTTTTTACGGTTATTGGTCTAAATGCAATCGTTGCTTCCCTGATGACGAATAAACAAACCAACAGCTGTTGGGAGCCGGAAAATTTATTAGCTGGCTATCATTCCTCCGTTGAGCTGAATTTAAAACATAGCAGTAATATATGTAGGTCACTGTGAGGTTGCACAGGAGTCTAAGAGAGTGTCATGTGCGCACGGCTGTCCATCACGGCGCATCAACAGAAGGACAGAAGGCTTTTTATTATGTTTTTGTCCTGTAGAGCGCTGTTTGAATAGCTGCAAATAACTGTTATTAGGGTAAGTGCCGACTCTGTGTGCTATTCCACAAGACACGCAACCCCTAAATGCTTCTGATGAGCTGGTTGGCACCTTGCATGACAGCCGCCGCCATCAGTATCTGAATGCGTGCAGGACTGGGTGAATGAGGTAAGACTGTAAATTGCTCTGAGTGCCGTTGAGGTAGGAAGGCCCTATATATATATATATACTGTATGTAGATATATCTCATTGTGGAGATGTCAATTTCCAAACACAACCAACCCCTCTAGACGCTATATATCTTATCATTAGTAAGATGCACTTAAGCTTCATCCTTTTCGTAAGAAATTCTAAGGACGTGATCCTTGCTTTTATCACCTTTCAAGGTTGTGACTGAGGCCATTCACACAACAGGTATTGTGGAGTCAAATGGCTCTTGGCACAACAGATCGCCCAAAGCACTCTCATGTTGCACCTTGTAGGGGGAAAAGCCACAGGCCGGAGGTGCTCTGTAAGAGCATGTGCAGAGATGTGTAGGACAGCAGTCGGTTTAGTCTGCGCCCTTCGACCCTGCTACTGCCTTCAGGCTGCAGCAGGAAGCCTTTTTTTTTAAAACAGTATGTTTATTTTGTTTCCCTGCCTCACCTCAGCACCACCTCAACCACAATGAGGAAAAAACACAGTGGCCACCACTGATACAGTAGTGCACCAAAAGTCCTTGAAAATAGCTGGATAGTTGCTGACATGTATGAACGGGCACCTGCGAGACTGCAGTACATTTGATACTTCACATCAATGCCGACTGTAGTTTCCTCCTTCTGAAGTCATCCTCTAGTTCCTTCACTTTACTGACACTGAGCTGCGGACAGCAGCTTCGAGAGACAAGGTGCACAGTGTTATGTGAGAGCTAAAAGACAAAGTTTCATTTCCTTTTCCTCTCTAGCAGAGCAGTGAAATCTGTATCTTGTGAAAATGGGGTTTCATTGCAGCATTAATACAAACCTTCTGAAGCGTTGTGTTGTGTAAATATGTATTATGACATATTCATGACACAGTTCACTCACTGTGAAGTTTATACCTGCAAGCAATACAAACCGTATGATGCTTATCACGCCTTGGCTTCGCTCCTGCGTTACTATGGCAACATGCTGTAGTCGCCCCCTTACATACAGTACGGTATGCTCCGACCATATCTCCTGGCAGATCCAGCAATTTAATTGTCCATCCCCAGCAGCCCAGGATGAATCTTGGAAAGGATTTGCTGCAGGATCGCAAGCCACTCAGAACAACTGTCACTCATTTCTCTGTGTAGCCTTAGGCCCCAGAATTGTATGTACACTCTCATCATCTGATCTGACTGCTGTCATGCTATTGAATAGGCTATTATCATCGCACAACAACATCATAGAAAGGAACCCTGCCGAGATCGCCCCTTTTGTTTACGTTTTGCTTCTTCCTTCTCAGTTGTAATGTCCTTTTCAGCAGTGCTTTATGTGACTATTGAAAGGAAGGGGTGCAGCCGCTCATTGTACAACTACCACCATTGTTCATTGCCAGTAAGTCTTTGTATAACATCTACTGCTTTATTGAATATGTTTGTGAGAGATTGTTAATGTGTTTTATATTGTGCCTACTGATTCCAGGTCAACACCAACACTAGCTAAAGTTAGCTAATAGCTAACTGTGGCTCATGTTATCAGCTCAAGTTAGCTATTAGCTAACTTTAGCTATTAGCTAATGTTAGCTATTCGCTCACTTTAGCTATCAGCTAACATTAACTATTATCTCAAATTAGCTATTAGCTAACTTGAGCTAATAGCATGAGCCACACTCAACCGTGGCAGGTCTCTCCAATATTCTGAAAGTATTACTCTCTGGTGTAGGATTTGTTTTATAATTTGACTGGCAGTAATCATTCTGGTCCAAATGACTATCGCTAACATGATGGTCTGCACAAAGATGTGTACCAAAAAAGTGTTTCCATCCCTTATAGCACAATTAGCCACAACTTCAACATCCTCCCCTCCAAAGGTTTTCTATAGAAGCCTCATGAATTGTGTTGTGCAATCATGTTTATTTTTGAACCTTTGAGACAACACTAAGCTATTTCTGTTACATTATGGAAACTCGGTACCCCACTCTGTGCCGGATGGCAATCCTGACATCCCCCAGCTCCCTGCAGCAACTCACCTCTCTTGGGATTTCAGAGTTGTGTTACGAGTTTATCCCCGTAGGCATCCTTTGTATGATGCTGTCAGGCACTGATAATAACAATGTGAGCCTGAAAGGGGCACAATCTTTTAGTTGACAGAAGTTAATGTGGACAATTGTCTCATCGGGAGGGCATCGCGTCCTTAGTGAAATTTGGACTGATTACAATAATTGTCCTCTTATTAATTTGAACCCAACAAAAGAAAACAGGGATCAAGTTGATAAATACTGGGATTTTCCTTTAACCAAACCATAAAACATTTACTTTTTAGAAAGAGCAGACAATATTTGTGATGCTAAGTCCAGTTGGAGTCGACACAGTAATTCAGGAAATGCTCCTACATGCGTAACAGCAGCCTCTTGAACCTAATAAGTTTAATAGGCAAATACTTGCTCTTACTTATATTTAATATGTTTGACATTTCCAGCCTATTCAATTGCTTGAGAACAGTGAAACTGAGTGACTTCACACACGTCGTGCGACTGAACATACAAGCAAACACACACACTTTACTCATTGGTGAATATGTAGTCAAGAATAGATCTTGGATGTTCCAGGGAAGCAACGAGTTTAGAGGAGACATTTCAAGCTCAGTCTCACCACAAGGTCACAGCCCGCAGGCAGCGGCAGAAGCTGCAATAATGGCTCTCCATCTCACAGCCCCATTTAACTGACTGATGCTTTTTGACGTGTCGGCGCAATCGAGCCAGTTAGCCTCTGGGAGGCTTCAATTAGAACCAGGACTTAATGCAGCGGAGAACTTTGCAAAGCCCTGATACAAGGTTGCAGCCCGACTCGAATCAATCAGGAGAACATGGTTTAAGGCGGCTGCGATTGCACTCCGCACTCACGGACCTGCTCGAAAACTCAGAGGTGGGTAAATGTGGATCGGATGAGGGGTCATACAGTGAGCTTTCTGTTAGTAGCAGATATGTATTTTAGTTTGGCTGAACCAGGCCCCAGAATGCTTTTTGAATCCTCACAGGCAATAAGAAAATTCTCACAGATGTGATAGTCAAAGACAAACAGGTGTGTGTGTGTGGCGGCGGCTGGAAAATGTGTTTGACTCTCAAAAGAAAAGAAACAATTAGGGAATTGTTTCGCCGGCACCTGTTGCCGGTGCGGTGCATTATTCAAGCACACACACTCAGACATTTTGTTCCAGTATGATAATGAAATAAAGCAGCAGGGCTGTGAGTGACGCGGCAGCCACATTATTTCACAGCGCTACCGACAGGTCCATTTCCTTGCAGCAGGCATGCGATTCAGCCCGAGGCTCCTATATAACTGCCACGGCTACCTTGCATCAGCCCTATGAACCTGATTTATGGATAAGATGCATGCAGTTACACACTCCCTCAGGGACCAGGCCCATTTGATTTTGTCAGGGGCAATTAAATTGTCCACGATTGGGCTTGCAAACTGTGATATGATGAACTATGAGGAGATACGGATGATGATTTCTTTCTCGGTGGTTCTCAATAAGAAAACTCAAATTATTCTTAGAGTTTTTGTACGAAGTTCAAGCATTTTTCTGATTCAACATTTCGCAGCACCTTCAGTGACAAGCAATTATCAAAAAGATATACTCGCCCTCTCAATTCTTGAGCACTCTCGCACCGCGAGAACTCATTTTGTTTTCATCAAAGCAGTGAGTGGTGTTCGGTGTAAGCAAAAGCCAGTTTGATGGATCAGTGGAAAAACAACTTTATGCCAGGCAGACCTTGAGGTTGGCTGTATATCATTTTCTCCCACCAGTACGAGTGCATCATTGTCTGGGCTGTAGCAGTCAGAAATGACAACAAAGGGTGACATGGGAAGGTCCCAGAGTTCAGCTGCCTGAAAATGTCACCGAGCTGGCTTTGACAGAACGGCACACGCGGCGAGGAGGGAGGGGATATGACACGCATACACGCTCGGGGGAAGTGTGCGCACACTCCTCCTCTGCCATCCATCACACGTTCAGTCAGACTTTTGGTATCACTTGATCCAAATGACCCCGAACAGAAGAGTGTAGTGTTGCATGATTGATCAGTGGATCTGCAGAAAGCGATTCACTACAACCTTTAATATTTGAGTACACATTTACTTATTTAGCCAGTAAACTTGCCCTCCATCTGCCAGTTTCTACTTCTTTTATATGAGGAATTTATGTATTTACTCATTTTATTCGTCAAGTCGTAATAAATTTAAAGGGATAGTTCAACATTTAGCTAAATGTGTTCACATCTGCTGTTTCTTTCTATTTTAAGTCCAGCCTGTCTCTGTCAGAAGTAAATAAAAACACCTAGCTGTAGTTCTAAGGGTCTTTAATTAAGACGTAATTTCTCACTACTGTATTGAAGGATCGAAAACAAAGTATGCAAACAAGTTGTGTCTTTTTTTAAGGGTGGTTATGTGTCATCCTACTTATTGGCTAGGAGCTGAGACTTCCTGGAGACTCCGCTGGTTGCCTGGCAACTGCTCTCAGACGAGAAATACCACATAACTCCCCATAAAATGGAGAAGTAATACACTTTTTTCATGCGGCGAGGGTTTGATTTCGCTAATAATTTGACCAAATGAAAAATAGATTAAGACGCTGAATATGTTCCCACTCCTGATGTGACAGTCCCTCATATTGCAGAGAGGATGATTCGCCGGGTGTGCGAGTTAAAGTGCAGATGTAGTCGTGTATGTGCTTGCGTTGGAAGTGCGCAAGGTGTGGACTCATCACGGCTTTCAATCTTGTGACTGAGGGGAGGAGAGAGTGTAGCAGGAACGTCTCTCCTCATTAGAACTGACACCCCCCTCGCCTCCACAGCTGACAGAGAGACTCATATCCTACCTCCACCAGTCATCTCTCGGAGTATGGCATTAGTCCAACCCGCATGAGTAACTGTAGTCCTCCCCTCCAGCTAAAATCAGTGCATCCACTTGATCCACGCACATCAGCATCACCTCGTGTGAAGGTAAAGAAAAAAAACGCTTCGCGGTTTGAAGTCTGGCCAAGTGCAGCAGCTTCGCCGTCACAGCATTAATATAAGGCATATTTCTTCTGGGTGCCAACTCATTGTTCTCTGTCTCTGTCTGACGACCTTGTTTGTTCCCCGACCTTGAAGTTCTTGCTGATTTACTGTACCAATATGACTGAAATATGCATGAGGGATAACATCCACCTGTAGAGGAACGGAAGGAAAACTACTTTTATATTGATTGAAGACTTATCGTCGCTTGACTTGACTTTCTTGCTGCAACTTCCTGTTATTTCTAGCAATGTCACCAAGTTGTCTCAGCAGTTAATGTTCAAGACTTTGGATGCTAGTTTTCGTATAATTCAATGCATAACTGTACATGACGATTAGACTCTAATTGAAATGATCAGATTCATCCAGCGGTGAATTCTTTCATCTTATTTTGTGTCGAATCAGCTACTTAATAACAATGCAATGGTTTAAAGATAATAAGGACTTGAAAGACATTTTCTCTCCAAATTTGTCTTTCTTTATCTGCCGTTGCCTCTCTTGATTTGGTTTTGTTTCTTCTTGTTTGCACTTCTGTGACAACAAGAATTCACTACATTGCAGAGCATATGTTAGTATTCAGATCGGGCAGCAGCAGTGCCTCAGGTGATATATTGATGTTTTATGATCCGTCAACCTTACTGTTAAGGTCGGTTTGGGCGGGAAAACACTTGGTTAGGATCAGGAAAAGATCATCGTTTTGCTTCATATAAGGGCTGTCGTCCCTTCATACTGCGAAATGCCTATTTAACGTAAAAAAAAGCAAATGGGGAACGTTTTTGGTTTGTCCCATCTGGGCTACTGTAGAGAAATGGTGGTGCAACAATGGAGCCTCAGTGGTGGAGGTCTGACTCCAGATGTAGATAAAAAAAAAGGGCTATTAAAAATTTTAAGCTAATGAAAGTCTTTGTTTATGATTACATGATCACTCTCAATCTTACACACTGGCCCTTTAACACATGTCCTAAAATGACAGGAGATCATAAAATACGGGTAGCAGGTGTATGAAAAACAAAATCACAGCAACACATCCGTGGGTAACGCTTGAAAAAAAACACTCACACAGATGCTGCCAGCTGCATGTGTGTAATTACACATGAATAGATAAGAACACACAGACGCAGAGCTAAGAGGTTTCCCTGGTAACCGGTAAAAAGATGAGCAGCAGTGTTTGTGTGCATATAACAGCTTATGGAACATCCCTCGATCGAAATGGAAATCATCCTTTTATCCGGGAGAAATTGGTATTTTCACCTGAAATGCAATTCAGAAATTCCTCAACATTCGTACAAGGATAACAAAGTACGTTTGTACAAGTCCTGTGTTGATCTTAAGATACTTAGTTGATACCTGACAGCTCGGGTATTGCTTTTATGCATTACCGAGTCTATAAAAAGGACGCCTCTACAGATGTTCACGCTGCATCGCTGAATAGATGAGTATTACACAGTTTTCAGGTATGCATTTTTATAAATAGACATTATGAAGCGTTGAACAATCATCTGCACTCGGAGGCACTGACGTGTTGATTGGCAGGCCTGATTATATTCTAACTACAGATTTACATGTGTGAAAGTAAAGCCAGTGTTGGTGATAGAGAGGCTGCAAGGTTACAAAAATAAAAATGGTCCAAATCCAGCTCAGGTTAATTCAACACGCAAAGATGTCTAATTTGTTTTAAAAGAAGCCTCCTTTCATGCATATCCAATTAGTGAGGCATTAACGGAGGAGAAACCCTTCCTGTCATCATTTGCCAAATGCAGCAAGCCAAGCAGCAGTCATGAGCTGTCAATTCAATCAGAAACACTCTGTTAGTCTGTCTCTCTCTTGCGGTAAGAAATGAGAAATGGCCTCTTGGGGGATCTTTTACCTGATGGCGCTGGGCAGATTTGAGAGAGCCCTGGGGAGCGAGGAACCTCAGTAAATATAGAGCGGGAGCTTTAGATCTTGTAGGTTTGTGTTTCCAGCCAGTAGGAACATAAAAAGAGGCTTAACCCAAGAGATGCTCGCATCAATTTCAAAGAACAATGTCAGTAACAAACAGCGTGTTCAATCAAACTCAGAAACAGCTACGGGTGCGGTTGAGATCTAAAGATCTGCCCGCATATCACACATTTGTCTTGTCGTCCATAAGTGAGGCTCTTTTTTTTGCGAAAACTAGCCCCCGCTAACAAATTGAGACGTTAAATCGATTCCGGTTTTCACAGCGTCAAACGTGTAAGCTTTAACGCGCTTAAGCTATTTTGATGTTGATGAAGGTGAGATGGAATAAAACGTTCCCATCTCGTAATATGCCAGCATACCATTTGAGAGAATTATGACTCCTTCTTGTCATAACGTTCGGGGCTGGCTGGAATGAAAATCAATGCATACAGTTGTGATGAAGCTTATCACGTCTGCAGCCCTCAGGCTTTGCTTAGAAGTTCGACCGGTGATAAGGATGTTTGAAAAAGTAAGCTCACATACTGTATCCCGAGATTAGAACGTCCCCATGTGAGTAGGCTTTCGTTGAAGGAGAAAAAAAAAACAGTAAGAAGGGGCTTTTGACAGTTTATGTATATTTGTGGGAGCTGCAGTTGCTCCAATAAGTGTGCCTCTCTTTAGGATGAATGTCTTGATCAGTAAGAGGGGAGGCACAGGAGGCTGGGAAAACAGCTTGTACAGACGGTATAATCAGCCCCAGCTTTGGCAGAGAGTGGCAGCGCTTTATTACTTGTCTAAGTAAATGTATAATTGAACGAGTCACTTCATCCACTGTAAGCTAGCGAGACGCAGACAAATTTATTTGAAATGAATTCTTGACAACTGCCGGGGAGCTGACTGGCGTGCATCAACCTTAAGGCCTTTTTTTCTTTTTCGGAGTATATTGGAGAGACATTCATGTCCGACTTGGACGACGCTTCCGAAAAGGAAACTGCCTTTAAACGAAAACAGAGATCAAACATTCCCTACACTTTCAATTTGATGCCATTTGCTTTGAGAACCTCTTGATCTCTTATGTAAGAGGCCATGTGCTGCAATTAGTTGTGATCTAGTTTGTTTTATTAAAAGATAGCCTGGAGGTTGTAAGAAAAGTCGGCACTGTGATTTTTATCACAGAGTTTCTATCTTGAAGTTAAATGTTAAAATCTTTAAACTGAACCTTTGACTATGAATTTGGCATGAAGGAAGATATCTAAAGCTCAATGCTGCTCAAAGGCACGATTATAGCGGCTAACCTTTTGCTAGCATTCATCAGTGTACTTTCTTATCAATCAATAAAGGAACAACAACCAGTACAACGAGATTTGTGTTTTTGAAAGAGCTGCAGTCTTCGTACCACGTGACACCCGCGACTCAACATTATGGAAGGGGGAACAGAAGGGGTTTAATTTCCACAGTGCTTTCTGCATCATTAACGATGTCTTTGATTAATGGTTTACATCCACCCAAAGCCCCACCTGCGAGCATCGCAATAAAGATGATCATTTGTCGGGCAGCAGACGCCTTCGAATCCCGCGCGAACACACGCTGAAACAACGAGAAAGTAAAGGTGCAGGCGGTTAATTTTCGCTCGCACCTGTTCCCAAGTCACCGCCACCGCTGTAAATATTGTGACTTTTTAATCAGCAATTTTGACGCCCGGTGCAGAATGGGCACACGGTAGGCGTGTTCAATAACGAAAGTAGCCTCGCATTAATTTTCCTATTTCCTGCCGACCTCTTCGCTGTTTGTAATCCACCCATGTAATCCATCATGGAGACATTAATTATGTACCAGGCTCTTCCAGGACAAAGACTCTAATGAAGGACCTGTCAACAAAGGCCTTTGCCTGAAAACAGTGCAGTCATGGAGATGGGAGGAATGCCGTCGCCGAGGCCCCCCCCGACACGGCTCTTATCTCGAAGACGAAAAGAAGTTCAGCTTCATCTTGTGGTAATGCTTGTTCAGTGCACACCTGGAAACACAATCACTCATAGACACACATGGGCAGTTGATGGTACATCTAACTTAACCGATGTTGCTTTGTGGGACGAATGTCACAGAAGAACTGACCATGTTGTTAAACCCTCACGGAGCAGCTGTTCAATCATAACTTGGCGATCGTCACTTAAAGGGTTTTTCCACCGGCACTTTGGCAGAGTCAAAGCATCCCCAGTGGATTTGCATTTCCATTACTAGTTAAAGTGCAACCAGTTGTGCAGAAGCTTGTGATGGACCTTCTCTGGAGTGGACCCCCCTCCAACAGGATGCCTCGCTGACAGCTGCCAACACTTTACAACACCTTTCTTCCCCTCAACAAGCGTGTGTTGAGAGTTATCTCGCATATATGGGATCTATTTTTTTTTTTAAAGTGCACATTCAGTACTCTTGTATCCTCTATCTGAATCTCTGTGGCTTAAAGCTTTGTTTCGCTCTCCTATCCGTGTTTGTACTTTCAGATACATCTGCTTTTATTACTGTTCCGTGTTTCCTTTCAGTCGTATCCAGTTGTGTTAGGCTACAGAGAATTTGGATGCTTCAAAAATATACGAGTACTTTCATTGAAATGTTTCTATTGAATGTTCTCAGGACAGCTTTAATAAAGGGAGCTCGCTTTCAATGGCTCTCCCTATCCAAAATAAATGAATACTGGTGTCAAGAATGTAAATGATGGCTGACCTTATTCAGGTATGAGTAAGCCTTGCCAGTGAGTCAGAAAGCGCAGTGAAAGGACCCTGAAACTGATGCAACCAAATTGAGTTCAGCCATCACTGATTTGCACCTGTGCGGTAAAGGCCTGTTAATTATGAAGCTGGAGTCAGGAGGCGAGTGGCTTGGCTTACCACGAGGTCTGGAGCAACTATCCTGGCTGCCAAACTTTCCTCAAAAGATCCCCAATTAATCATTTTTTAATTTCACGTAGGAATTTAAAAAACGCTCTATTGGGGGTTTAACAGCTCGAACCGTTCTGCTATAACTCAGGTGAACTAAGACTAGCGTGGGTGATCCGGGGGATTCCTAATCATGTGCCGCAGGCGGACACGACAAGTTAGCCAGACAGGGCACTTCCCTGCCAGCCAGCCAGCCAGCCAGCCAGCCAGACCGAGAGCGAAGTGCGGGGGCGGTGTGATGGATTGGAGACAGAGCCAGGACAGGGCTGCTGCAGGTCTGCTCTCTCTTTCAGCTGGACAGCTTGCAACAGTCGCGGCCCTCGCTGAGCCTCGGAGGCACAGAGAGATGGCTCAAGGTGTGACACTCGAGTCATAACTGAGCTGAGTGGGCTGTTGTTTCATGGCTAATTACCGCTGGCTCCCGGCTCTCACCCTTCCCCCCCACCACCCACCTCAGCCCCCCCTCCTCCTCCCTCGTGCTTGTTCTTCCCTCCATCACCCCTCTGCTTGTTCTGTCTTGCTGTTCACCAGTGGAAAAGGTATTACTAATGACAGAAGAAGGTTACCCAATTTATCTTCGGGCAAAACCTTTCAGATCTTGCTCCTCGCGTCCCTACAGAGAGCAGATTGCTTGACACACACACACACACACACACGTTTTGCTTTTCTTTCGAGCTCACGTATTTTCAAATTCTACCTTGGCAAGTATATACGAACCTCTCTTTAAAGAGGGCTTCCAGACCCAGGTGGTGCACTTTCAATGCAGATGGTGTGATTCACTACAGAGGGTTGGGTAGGAAGATCTGGGTGGGGCGCAGATTGAGGAGAGCTTTAGCGGATTCGACCCTTTGATGCACTCTGATTAAAAAGAAAGTCCTTTTTGGCAGTGTGGCAAAAACGGCATTTGCATAACAGACAGAAGTCTGTGTGCACGCGGCTTTAGTTGACCCCGATGGCGCATCATGGGAGTAGCCTATGAGAGAAAACTACAAGAGTCTTTTCTTCATCAGTACTGTACACGACTCCACGTAATTCAGTCTAAAATGCTCAACTGCATTTGGCGAAATAAGTGGTGCTTAAACCAGAATACAGTTAGCGTACCTTAGCTCAGCTTAGCTTGAGATTAAGAGAAGCAGCTACCCTTCTTAAGAAAGTTCATATATAAACCTGACAACTAAATGTATGCTGTTTATGTACAAAAACATGAGTTGGATGCCGTAACTATTTGTTATAAACAGTTAATGGGCAGCTGGAGATGCTAGCAGGTTTGTACTTTTTATACAGGCAGGCTAACTTGTACTGCTAAGCTAGGCTAATAGCACTTAGCTTGGCTCTAGCTAGGCTGCGTAATGCAACATCTATCTAAATCATTGCATCAAGGGAAAAGCTGTGTTTTCTTCATTGCTTTGCCCTCAGATGACGTTGTGTTGCTTGAGAGCATTTAAACTAATCCGGGGAGATTTATGAAACAACATTTTCGGAAAGAAATATCGGACGGGGTCGTGGGGGAAGTTGAAGGGTGAAATGCAACGAGAGAGTGACTGGCAAGCCCCTGCTAAATAAATGAGGAGCAGGATGTCCGCAGCTGTTGACAACTAAACCCTGATTAAACAATTAATCAGATGAAGCTGAGGGAGTCGCTCCAACAGTCATCAGGGTTTTAATCTGCCCTGCGAAGGCCGGAGATGTAGCTACAATCACACACACAGTGGAAACAGAAAATAGGTTGTCGGAAGTCTTGACTGTGACCTTCAGTTTCACCTCACTTTCAGGATCCTGAACAGACAAATACGGCATGCAGAAGATGTCTGCTGTACATCCTCTCCCCTCAGTAAAGATGGATGCACATTAGATTGGGAGGAAAAAGCCTTTTAAATCTTATTTTTGGGGGAAAAATCAGTACATTTTCTGCCGTTTTCAGTTTTTTTTAAAACTGATTCGACTGCTTAGTCTAGAATGACTTTGACCTTAAAGAAAGGGTAATGCTGACTACATCATCTTGTTACATTATGCAACATTGCAAGTGTGATGGCTGAAGAACACTTGCCTCATCTGGCCCCGTTCCTCTTGACGTCACCACCTTCACATCTGCCACCTCCAAAATCCTGATTACAGAAATGCCGAAGCATTTAGCAACACGATTCATCATGACACTCTCCGTGTTCAGGACCGAACTCTCACCCTGTGACTGCACCAGGGCCGGCTGGCACCTCCCCCTTTTTCACCTTTGAGATAGTCGTCCGATTCATTCGCCTGCTGAAGTTACACTCCCGAGTGCCGTTACCTCTGTGGTGCACACAAAGAAATAAAAAGAATATCGTGCAAGATTTATACTAACAAGGCCATTTCCGTAGGAAATGTTGATTGTCTTGATATGGCAAGTAGCAGAGCCTCCAAACTGCTGTGTGTTTGATGTCACAATAAAAAACAGTGACATATGGGCATAAACATCCTGCGCTCGGCGTCGGTGGCTTTACAAGGATTCAGTCTCATGTGTGTATGAGTTGGCAAATATGGATCCGTCCATAAAAACTATACTGGGTGAAATTAAATTTATGTAAATGACGGGTGAAGGTTTACGGTCCCTGGAAACATTGCATTTCATTATTTTTTTTTTTCTTTGACATAATTGCGGGCTGTAAATCTGTGATCGGCTTGTGCGACTCCAAACCCACATTGGCGCTTGACATTTATGGAGGTCCACCTCCTGTGGTAGGAAGAGAAATGTCCGTGCGGGGGAAATTAAATCTAATTTTGACCTGCTGGAGACAGCAGACAAAGATTAGCCTGAGTGCATGAAAATTACAGAAAATTACAGGTTTGAGTGCACGAACATATGAAACTGACGGAATGTTTAATTAGAGGTTTTTGCTATTGATTAAGCTGGGACGAGGTTGATGCTTCATGATCTGTTTGGGCTTTTGTTGTAGATGTTTATTTGCCAGCGAACAGCAGGCAGAGAGGATCCATCCTGCAGAGAGATGAAGCTGTTAAACAAAGAAGTTTAAGATGAGAGATTTTTCTTGACTCTGATTTTAATTGTGATGCGCATATAAGGATAATCAGCAGTTCATTAAATGAAGAACAAATAACGAATGGCTGGTACAAGGGATCACTTTCAGCAGACTATAAGACTGTGTGTTCGTGGAGAGTGGGGGGTGTGATCAGCTTGGCACGGGCGATTCCAACAGCTGCAGCGTCTGCGAGCAGAAGCAGCAGCGGTTACAACATCTGTCTCTGTGCCCTTTAGTTGGCTGCAAACTTGCAAATTCCCCCCTACAAGTGTCCCTCTTATAAGCTCTAAGCAGTATTCAAAAACAAACACCACATTGAGAGTATAATGAGCTGTAATGGACTGAGTGCAGTGATTTCTATCTGAAAGATGCTTTCGGCTTAATTTTTTTTTTTTTTTTTAATATATCACAGCTGCACAGAAGATCAGCGATTTCCCAAATGTAAGGAAAATGTTTGAGACTCAACATAATGAAGAACACATCCTAATGCAAACATTTGAATGTGAATTTAAAGTGGCTCCCATCTCGATATGATCGACTACACTCGTCCCATATTCAACTAAGATTGTAAAAAATACGGAGCCACGTCTCCGACTGCTTCGTCTCTGGCCTTGGCCCCTGCCGGCTTTCTCAATTTGCATAAATATGAGAAGGTTAAAGTGCCAGTGTGAGATGGAACCACCTGATGAACTCCGCCTTGGTTAGCGACAAGTCCATTAAGTTTATTAGGCTGGCAGTGTTTCGCAGGCCACCGCTCAAGGTTGGGGCGAGCGAGACACGTCCTCCTGCAGCTGGGAGAAATTCCGCTCGCATGCGCGTACGATTCACACAAATATTTGGACATGCAAATGGACAAATGGATCATTTCGGATGTGTTTGCGCACACAATTACACACCCTCGCATGTATTAGTATAAATAAACGGACGGATTTATTAGTGCAGTCCAGAGAAGTGGATTTGGTAAACACCCTAAATCCATCATAAAAGCCTGCATCTTTAAATCACATCTGGCAAAAGGGCTCATTTATTGGCGTTCACAGATAAAAGAGAGAGAGAGAGAGAGAGAGAGAGAGAGAGAGAGAGAGAGAGAGAGAGAGACAGCCCCTGGTACTGGAAATAAAGTATTATTTGAAGCATCAGGATCTTGCAAAGCATCTTATTAAACTGCCTCACTTCATTTGATCATCATAAAATCCTGTTGTTTAAAGCAGCCCAATGTGTTCCTTCCTGTCTCGATTACAGGATGTGGGCTGCGAGGATGAGTCAGCCACTGGGTAATATATTGCTTCTTCCTGTTCTGTCCCGTTGTGGCTCTTTTATGCATGTTACTGCCTCTATTGTCTCTACAAGCAGGGGTGGAAATGGGTCAGGACTCACCCCAAAGGAGATCAAGCTGTAAAATTTGAGTCGGAAGAGGGCAAAGTTAGGGGACTAGCTCAGTAAGGGGATTTGCGCCTCTCAGGCAGCGCTTACTCACAGGTTAGGATTACGGCCATTGTTGAGCCTTTTGGGTCTGCCAATCTTGGTGGGAGGCTGAGAGAAAGTGCTGCCTGGGAGGCTGAGCTCATGTCAGCAAGTCTCCTTTTATGACGCTCCATCTCTCCCTAATGCCGGCGGTAGCAAAGCCGCGGCTCGGCGGCGTAGCTAAATGCAAGGTGATGACTGTACTAACTAACAACCGCCAGACGTAAAGTCTTTTATCACGATGAACCTGTTGGCAGACTTCAGTTTAATTCGCTGGCTGAGACTTTGATTTCTCATGACAACATTTTATAGTGCTTTCAAAAAACAATTTACAAGCACAGATATTTTACTTAATGAGACAATTGGCTATATGCTAAATTAAATTTTTGTAACTCAAATTATTATGTTCATAATACTTATTTTTTTGTGAATTTTTATTCTCATGTAAATGATCCATTATTTCCACATGGCTTATCTTCAGCTATGTAGCTATGCATGTATTCAGCTTAATACAACTTGCATTATATTCCTGTAATTAGTTCTGGTAAGTAAGTAAAGTAAGTAAGTAAAATAGCTTTGCTTATGCTTAGCGGACTTTCTCCCCATCCTTGATCTTTCTGATAGGATTAAGAACGTATTGTTTTGCCCTTTATAAGAGAAAGTGCTGAAAAGTTTGACTTTCCCTTTGTGTTGGCACAGTGTGACGTTTATGTTCTGCCAGAACATCCACTTAGATCTTCAAATATGTCCTTTTATAGGAGGAGGAGGAGGGCACCTTCAAAGTGCCGTTTCAGTGTGACTCTAACCAACTCGGAAAATTGCCTGAGTGACTCCAGCTGTGTCCGGGTCCGCCATGTGATCCGGATCACAGCGTCAGTGTTACAGGTGTCATGCAGGCACGGTAGCGGCGACCAAAACTTCCGCTGTTTTATTTTTTTGGTTCGAGCCGTCGCCGTGACACGCAGCTGTGCTGCAGACTTAATCCAAGAAGATGTGCGGAGCGACCGTAGACTGAGAGTGTGAGTGTAGCGTATTGAGGGGAGATATAGCATCCTAAAGCAAGATGCAGTAAAGAGCCGAGACAGGCGGAGACAAACAGCAACAAGCAAGGGGATAAAGAAAGAAGTGGCTGGCTGGTTTACGATGCTTACCCCCGCCGGTCCAAGGACGGCCTTAGTGCTTGAGCTCATGAGGAACTTCACACGTGAAAGATGACTCGGCGGCCGAAAAGAGGCGGGAGGGTGATACAAACAAGGGAGGAGAGACGGGGGGTGTTGATGGAGATGGAGAGAGGACAAAGAAACAGTGAAGTATGATTTATGATCGCTTTTCTTCTTCTGTTTTCTCGGCTTCCTTGCAGGTGGGTAAACAACGCCGATCCCTCCGAGGGAACGTGCGGCCTCCTATCTCATGTACACATCGGGAGAAGCGCCTCACCCCCCTCCCCGTCTCCGCCGCTTGTCTTTTAGCCCAGAGATCTATTTGTGCTGACTTCTTAAAAGGCCTTCTGGGTGTCACTTGGACAGAGTGGATGGACCTAATTGCATTTAGCAAAGTGGAAGCCGATCTGTACAAGCGTAAATGGATTGAATGTTTTTTTCTCGCTTTATTCCTGTAATGCACCTCTGTCACTTTGTAAAACTTTGTCACTTTGTGTGCTTTCAACGTTTTCTCCTTCTCAGGGCGGGCAAATATTAACAATCCGCAGAGGGTATTAAGGGAGTAAACTCTTTGAACCGGGTCGTTTTTTTGGCCAGTTAGCTGCAGTATTTTCTCCTTTCCAATTAAATGAGCTGGACGTTCATTAACAGTAAGAGGTAAATAATAATAACTTAATGTCTTCACCTCCACAGCCACAGTGTGGAATTGTATGCATAGCAGCAGATGCCCACTCACACGGCCTTTTGTTTAGTGCTTCTGATAGCGGAAATCGATGCGCTTGATGGTCATAAAATGCATTTAACGATCGTATAATTTCATCTCTATAGCTGCACAAAGCAAATCAAGTCTCAAACAGAGCCTCTTTGTTCTGATAGTTCAATGTCACATGTATGGTGTGTGGCAGTGAGCCTGGGGGGGGTTCAGTCGACTTCCAGCATTCTGCGCTGAGTTGGGAGGTTGTGCTTCCTATATGCTCTATGTTTGCAAAGCTCTTACCAGAAAGACATGACGGCATCTGCAGCATCCTTCTATCATCTGCTTCCTGTTGATCTCTGGTGTCAGATCTGGTGTCGCCGTTCCTCACCTGCCCACCAGCCGTCTCCAGTGAGTCCTACCCACCTACCCAGCTGGTCCTCGTGAGCAACCCCTCCTCTGTTCATATCCAGGACAGATGTTTGGACGGCCCATTCGCCACACTTCGCCTTCTGGCTTCATTTGCCGGTCCGACGACTTTCTCATTTACAACTGCAATTACGCCTCGCGACCTATAAAGCGCAGTTTTCATTTCGCCTGCTTTGCTTCCCGAGTCCGAGTTTAGAGCATCGGACCTGTTACTCTATGTTACACTCACTCATCCACTTCACCTCGGTACCTCCCCTCCCGTGCGACCTTTGAATCGCAAGCCTTGGCAGTCTTCATCTAGGGGAGGGGGGGGGAGCCGTGCCTCCTTGTGAGGGCGATAATAACTGTTACCGTGAAAGTGAAGGGGCAGAGCAGATGGCGGGGGATACAGAGCGATGTGAATACGGGGACGGACGGGAGACGGAAGGGAAACAGGAGGCCTTAACGGCGCGATCGCTGGTTCACAGAGGAGGAATAGTGGTTAAATATAAGTGTCAATATGTGGTATTTTAAAAGCTTCCAACAGCCAGGTCCAGCTTTACTCGTTATCGATCCCCAGAACAGCTAACAGTGTGTGACAGTGACAGCGTTAGCCAATATCCATTATTGAAACTGCCCTTTTGGCTTTTGAGAGGGTCTGAAAACCTTTGCAATGAATTAGATACACCACCAATTTTCTTTCAAATATCTGTATTTTATTTGAGGGTATGCCTGCAATAAAGACGCAACACTGCTATAGACGCTCCTTTTTTTTTCTCCTCCCGCCGTGTCTTGAATGTCAAAGCCATCCTTTGCACTTGGATCATTACGGTATACCTGCGAGCTCATGTGACTGACAGTCTTGTAAGTACAATTATAACAGTGAATTACTGCTCGCTCAACCTTGAATCAATACCCTTCCCTCTCGGAACACATTCGTCTCTGTGAAACGCCATTAAAGACTGACAAATCAAAGGCTACATTCCGTGATACACCCTACCTGCGCAACCGGCAGCGAGAGGTCAGAGACCGAGCGACATAAAAGATTAAATCTATCAATAATGCATTTGGGCGGAATGATTCAGTGGGGCCACGTAAATGAGGCGTCACTGTCTTGTCACATTTGGGAACAGGTGTGCCGCTGCCGAAGCTCCTGTACCGCCGCATCAGGCGCGTATATTCGCCATGTCAAACGAGCAGGTGTTGTGTATAATTTATCTTTGTTCAATATTTCATGCACAAGAGCAGGAGAGTGGATTCCGGAGTCTGCTGGGGGGCCTTTTTTTTCGGAAAGTCGGCTGCAAACCTCCCGGCGCGGCGCGGCGCGGCGCGGCGCTCCTCATCATCAGGTGCGATACGGTCTCTGGGGATGTGCGTGGTTTCCTACGTATTAGCTGTGTGGCTACGTGTAACCACGTGAGATGAGGCTCCTGAAAGAGATGACGTAACCCAAACCACCACCACCAGACTCCATAAATTATTTCAAAATAAATCTTATCATAAATATTTAATTGAAGCTCTACAATAACTTTTGCAAAGGTTTTTCTTATGTGCCCTCCGTGTGTCCTGCTCATTTGTTGAATTTGGGACGTGGCATTAATGCTTCATCCTGATCCCTTCGGTTACTATTCAACTATAGCTTCCGACTCTGCAGCATTTTGATTACATCGCCAGTTATCCGCAGCAATTCCGTATTAGAGCGAGCCGGACAGTTTGTTTGCTCAGATTCTGAATACCAACGACGACGCGCCAATTAAATTTCACACACGTTCAGGTTCCGAGGTTAGCAGCATGAGAGAAGAGATTTGTGGCCGGATCCTGCGAGACTGTGTGTTTGTTTGTTTGTTTGTTGTCCCTTACCATGTTGCATTGAGATATTCGTCCTTGTCTGTATTTCCGCCTTAACCATGTCACCGACTGCTACCAACCCCTTTTCATTCGGGGTTAATTATTTGTAGTAAGGAAGCTCAATGACGCAGAACATCTGAGAGTATAAGGTCCGGTTCTCCATTAATCAGCTCTAAAAATGCATTTTTTTCAAGGCCAAAGAGACGAGGTAGAATACTGGATGAATCCACACAGGTGAAATAAATAAACCTGGTGTCACATTTTGATAAACGACAGCGGTTCTGAAGTGACAACACAACTGTGTGGGTGAGGCAGAAGCCTCAAATATCTAAATGACAGCAGAGTCTATTTCATATTTCATTCACTGCTTGAGGGACGAAACAATGAATCCTTGTTTCAAGTTATGTGCAATGTCTGCTTTAAGTACAGCGGGGCATCGATCCGTCACTCAGGGGCGTAGGAGGGGCCGTGATTGTTTCACCTTGTAATTCACGAAGTGCTCGGTTCACATTGACGTCCTCCCCGGCTGCAGAGGTCTCGTCATGGCCTCGAATTCCCTCCCACGCATCCTCACATACTAATTCCGACCTCTTTTCTGCAAGTAAGTACGTTGAACATTTCATTGACTTCAGAAATGATCCGCTCGGCTTTCGACTGCAATTGTTTGCTGCGCATAAAGAAAGTTGACTAAGTGGTGCAGAACCCACAGTGCCAACTAGTGTTCGGGCGGTGTAACTGCGGGGGCGACGCAGCCCATCATAGCGTTCGCCTTGAGCCGACCCACAACTTTAAATCAACTTTTACTGTCTCGAGCAGTTGGAACGAAGGGAGAGACGAACATGTTTGGACCTTTGATTTGCTCGGTAAAACTTCTCGCCGGGCTTAACACCCCCAAATTGACAGAGAGTTTATAATGATTACGTCCTAATTGCTTTGCTCTATTCTTACACAAACCTCCAATTCCATTGCGAGGGGGATATAGTGTGAAATCCCTTATTATGCCATTTGCACTCCTTTATGTTGTGCAGATCCCGCAGTGTGATTTAAATGGGATCAGACAGTTACACAAACAACAATTAAAAGCTTGGTTAAGTTTGTTCTCTCTGATTACCAGTGAAGGCGTCTCCTGCATACCAAGCAGCACCTCCAGAAGAAAATGTCTGTTGATATGCATTTGTGATGATCGGGACTCGCCGTCCCCGCCGCTGCACAGCGCGCTGTCATCCGAGGCCTTTATGAATAAGGCCAGACACTTTACAGAGACAGATGGTGACGTCCCAGTCAGTCAGGGTCTAGCAGAGCCATGTGTTTGTGTTGTCAGTTGCTCAGTCACAACAATATATTGTTAAATGAGGTGATACATTTTGATTGGTTGACATCAAAAGGCCTGCCAGAGATGAAACGCATCATCTGTATACAGGGGGAGGAACAGGAGTCCTCCACAAGCCACCGCCATCCTTCATGGCTCCAGGAGACGTGGTGATTGCCTTGAAAGGTGGCAAAGATGAAGACTAATGATCGACTCGATGGGTTAGCCGGATTAGCAGGGAGCAGCGCTGTGACTGTTACAGGCAAGGTCAGGAGGATGTTTCTGGGCGAGTGATGGCAGCCAACTACACACAACTGGGTTTGTAAGTTTAAGGTTATTTACCGCTGAATTAAAAACTCCTACCAATATTTCTGACAGACTATTCCCAACTAATCGCCACATATCAAGGAATGTCACTCCCAGCTCGTCAAACAAGCGATTTATTTCTCATCACACGAGGGTACCCTGTGGCGTCTGAAGCCCGCTGCTCCTCAAGCAAACAACTAGTGTTAAATCAAGCGGAATCAATGCAGGACCGGCTTGGCTTTGCACATCTTTATAAGGCATGAAAGTGCACGTACAAAATCGGCAGGTTGGGATGTTGGTAGGACCAACAAACACCGCAGAGGAACAACTCACTATAGTAAACAAGGACAGTTTTGATGATCAACTTTAAGGATATGAGGTTCGGTCAGGTTCAGGTGCTTTTTAAACACACAGACAGACAACGGATTTTCCACACAGTAAATAACAGGGATGATATGAGTCGATTATTGGATCAATATCAGCTAGAATAAACAGAATTAAACGAATGCCCTGTCTTTACTGTACTCGCTGCTTCACCGGCTGGCATTAATCTCCTTTTGTCCGGCCGACAGTACAAACATTTCACTCAATGCGACGGTGTAAAATTAGGGATCCAGAGCGCGGTTGACTCTGAGTTTTGCCACCGAGGTGGTAAAATACACATATTTAGTTGAAATTGATGCTATGAACAAATCTGTTCTGTTAGTGACTTTTAAAACGTCAAAAACACGCCTGTAGGAGGTCGTATCATGAGTTGCCAATTACTGATAATTCTATGAGCAAATTACTGGCAAACAATAATTAAACTCTGCACTCGTCTGTCTCTTGTCTGGTGGAAGCGCCTCCTGGAGCCGAAGTGTGTGGAAACACCGACTGAGGGAAGACACTCCAATTTGTAACGGCAATGTACGACCGTGAGTGGATTAATTACCTCGATGTTTTCATCTGTGTTTTGTCTGTCTGTCTGTCGGCGGGAGCTCTGTTCTACACTCCAGTCCGTGATTCCATTATCTGATTAAGTGTGTGGGTGACACCACCGTGAGACAGAGAGTCGGCTGGTAACCAGGAGAGCTGGAACCCGGGACAAAGGGAGGTCTTAAAGGTCATCCGAGGCTTCCCTTCCAGAGGAGCCTGAAGGAAGCGTAACACCCACAACAGCTGTAGAGGCCATGATCACATACTGGCTGGTACTCTGGCTGCACCTCCTAGAACAGGAAGGCCCTCCGGTGCATCAGCAAAATAACTCCCGACACTGGAAGTGATCGATGGCTGCACGGCTTCAGGAACGCAGGAAAGGGCCACTGCTAATGGGAAGATTACTGCTTCGCAAGCATGGCCCTAATTGCTACTGTGTGTGTGGGTGAATAAGACAACGTTATAAAGCACTTTGTGAAGGTAGAAACTCGCTATAGAAATGCAATGCATTCACCATTTGCACCGGAGCAGCGACACAGCCATGAAACGTGACACCCGACCCATCTTCGCCACTCGGCTGTCTGGCGACCGCTGCTCACACGACCACGCTGGAAACCCTTTAGCTTAGCAACCCTACCCTCCCTTCAAATGCAAAATTGCAACTATTCCTGCAACTGCAGAGTCTTGCTTGAGCTGCGGAGCTGAGAGAAGCCAGAACTTGTGACTGGCAGAACCATAAATCTTTAAAAAAAATATATTTCCTCTTCCTGGTAAATTACAAGTTTTCGCAATATGTGCCCGCAAGCAATGACGGGCCCCGTCCGTTGTCCCGGAGTGACACCGTGACACCCACCTGCTTACTCACTATAAGCAACAAAGGACAGAAATGCCGGATTAATGTCTAAAACATAAATACACAGAGGGAGGGAATCTGGTGCAATAATCCCATGAAGGACGTATCCGTGGTTAGCATAACAAGCTACATGCTACCTAACGTGTCAACGGCATTAACCGCAGCATTGTTAAGACCCACGTTAACATGCATCGTTA
>CAAKHC010015691.1:35796-65271 GCA_901007825.1 Macroramphosus scolopax | reverse complement strand
AACATTTGAAATAGGAAGTTAAAAGACCAAATTAAGCACTTTATTATAGTTGGTGTCAAAGGAAGTCAACAGGATTTATATTCTCTCTCTCTCTCTCTCTCTCTCTCTCTCTCTCTCTCTCTCTCTCTCTCTCTCTCTCTCTCTCTCTCTCTCTCTCTCTCTCTCTCTCTCTCTCTCTCTCTCTCTCTCTCGCTTTTATCTATCTAAGGCAAAAAAAGAAGAAGGTCCTTTTTTGTTTTATTTCGCAGGAAATAATCCTCTGTACTCCCGGCGTCGGACGCACGGTCGTAACTAATGAAGTATCTCTTCACCGAGAAAAGTGAAGTTTTAATTTATAATGTGTCCGCAGGTTTTTGAGAAGCATGTCAAAATGCAGCGGCTGCTTTTATTTTGGCGAGCTCACTCAAGAAGCTGTCCGCACGCTATCTGAGACGGCTGCTCTGCCGTCATGTGTATCTCACACGTGTCACAAAGAACACGGACGTCTCTTTGAATACCGCGTCTCTTGAAAATCCATTAATACTTCTATTAGTAATTCAATTTCATATTGCCCTAATTAGAACCTTTTTATGCCTTTATATAATATTCATTTCACATATTTAACGGAGGCCCAAGGCCAGTGACGGTTCTTACAGTGTGCTTCACAGTTTAAAAGTCTAATTCTCCTCTAAAGCGAGCTAATTGAATCCTAAAACGGCCCTTTGGTATATCGACATCAATTAAAGATGGCTGAAAGATCGGCGCCGCGTGTGCCGGCCGAAACGCAGGAGATTCAGATTTTACTCTTAAAAGTTGACATCCAGTTTTATGAGACAAGTCGATTGAGGACAGAAATATATATAATATATATATATAATATATTTAAATCCTTTGGTGCATTAGTCGCTTCTTCATTGCAGACAACCAGCAGGAAATCCGAGACCGACAGATCTCTCACAAACAATGACTGCCGCTCTCTCTCGTCTTCCTCCCGTCACCCTTATAACACTTTCATATTCCTCGTCAAGAATAGCCCTTTGCAATAAATTGAAAAGGGCCTTTTTTTTTTCAGAATGCCATTCCTCTCAAAGTCCCTTTAGGTAACATGAGAAATCAGCAAGAAGAATGAGCTCAATTCAATTATCTCCCTTCATACTCGTGGCTGCCAAAGAGCCTTTAACAAATTGAAGATGGCTCGAGTTGATTCAGGTAAATGGACTGAATCTCACTCAAGTATTTAGAGGGGAGGAAATAGCAGGAGACCCTATCTCGCTGTTGAGAAAAAAAAAGGTGAAGATATAATTTACCACAGAAATGGGATAAAGCAAGAGAGTCCAAAAACAGCTTTGCGGCAACAATGTCATCCTCTCGGAGGGAAAGCAGGCGTGAGCCCCGGTCTCGCATTCGTTCCGCTCACCAGGCTTTAACCGTCTTTGTTCACAATGCAAGATGACAGCTTTGATGTTGGGCCTTGTCTTCCTCCAGTTATGATACCTCCGACTTTAATGTAAAACCGGTGCTTTTGTCACGGTGAATCACAAAACACTTTTTCTAAAGGTTGGCTTGCCTCCTCAAAGCTGCTGCTGTATCTAAACCTGCAGGAAAGGAACATTGTTCATGAAAAGAAATGTCACACCCCCCCCCCTCCTCTTCCTCCTCCACACACTACTACCAATGTCGCCCGTGTTTTCTAGTCTTCATACTGACCTCATTAAAATGCACTGCTGTATATACAGTAGATGCAATAGATTTTGCATGTCACAGTATATCTCTGTTTGCTATTTGCAGGTCTTTGCAGGTGCATATAAATCTATAGATGGATGGATTGACAGCAGAGACACTCTATATCAGGTCAGTGTTTGGCGGTAGAGTCTTGCCAAAAAGGGGTCGCGGATGTAGAGGAGCCAACTAAAACGCCCGACCATGCAGATTATTTCCACGAACGCTTTCACAGCGTTGCTCGCAGAGTTTGTCTGCTCACGCTAGCAGCATCGGAGCCTGTGAGGAGGAGACAAGGCCGCGTCCGACGGAGCACATAAATGTTCTCCTCCAACACACGACGACAATCATCGCCCTCCTGCTCGCTCGCTTGACCTGCCTGTTTTTCTTTTCCTCAGTAATTCGGCTTTCCCAAGTCCTAAAGAAGGGGAGAGTCCAGCCTGCCGGAAAAGGAATTAGAAGAAGAAGCATCCAGCATCTGTTGCAATGCCGGCAACTTCTCTTCGGCCAAAATGAAGAGACCTCCGCTGAGGAAATCACCTCTCAGTTTGGCTTCTCCGCCACCAGATCCCTCATCTCCTGCGCCGTAACCTCTAAAAGCACCTGCCATGCGGTCATTACCCAGGCACTGGGGCTTTAAGCAGGGGAAGATGGATCTAGAGGCCGTCCCTCGCAGAAAGCTCCCCATATCCCTCCTCTGTATTCCACACCATCACTTCTCTAGCTGCCTGCCTACTCTTTCTCCATCACTGTTTTTTTGTGTTGTTTTGTTGGCCACTACGGTACATGGCTGTAAAAAGATATAAATATCTGGAGGCGTGAGCCACATCCAATAAAGCAAACTGATGTGGAGGGGCTGTGACAGGCGATCAAACCATTTGAGGAGTGTGACGGCAATTTATTCGCTCAGTTAAGGCTGGCGAGGCCTTAAAGCGGTCCACTGGAACCGGAAGACAAATGAACATAGATCTTCGTAAACCGTCGCATCGAGAGCGGATTTTTACAATTGCGACGGATTTACTGCAGCGTTTTAAAAAAAAAATGCACCCCGTCCCCACGAGTGTAATATCTCAGAAGCAGGAGATCATAACAGGCAAGAGCAGGAATTTTAATTAACTGACTGCAATATTACGATATGAACCAGATTAAGACGATACTCTGAGATGTAAACAGCATTTAGTGATTACCTCAACCTGATTAAGGTCGTACTCGGGGAAAAGCAATAATCAAATGAAGACGTGGCGTATTACGAACCTGCTGTAAACATTTATATGACTTAATTTCTCTCTGCAACACGTAAGGCTGTCAAACCGCTTGTAGACGCATGTTCTAGCTTCCAGCGAGCGCCGGAATGAAAGATATCTGGCTGACAAGCAGTAAAGACGAGGTTGTAAAAGCTGCGTCTGCCTGAGGTCTGTTGGCATGTGCAGCTGTAAAAACAAAGACTCAAAGCACTATATGTACTTACACTTACTGACGCACCCTAATCGAAATATCGTCTTATTTACAATGTGGTCAGGGTGCAGTGAGAGTCGGAACAAGAGGAGGGCGATATGACCGGCTGAAGTCACGTAAATGTTGACAAACCTCAGATCAGTTTCCCATTGATAAACAGATAATTGCATGAAATCTTAGAACAAAGAGTCGACGGCGTGCTGTGAAGCTCTGTTTGCAGGACCCAGCAGGTGGCTTGAAGCCAAAACAGAGCCTGAAAGCGAATCGCTGTCCCACCTCCACATCAGACGTTCCAAACCTCCCCGTCTCTTATCTCCGGGCCCCACAAAAACAGCTGCGCCGCGTGCGCTCAAAGTGCGACACATCAAAAACACAACTTTAAAGGCGGACCGTAACAGTTTCAGGAATCTTTAAATAACACAATCACTAAGAATTCCATGCTGTTATTGTCATTATATTACAAGCTGTATAATGCTGAAGT
The DNA here is from genome assembly GCA_901007825.1 of Macroramphosus scolopax. Classification (NCBI taxonomy): domain Eukaryota; kingdom Metazoa; phylum Chordata; class Actinopteri; order Syngnathiformes; family Centriscidae; genus Macroramphosus; species Macroramphosus scolopax. The sequence goes on along the minus strand of CAAKHC010015691.1, from coordinate 61,637 downwards.
TCGATCTTGCAACGAATTATATTTGTGGAATGTGAACACGGGCTGGAACACATGTTGGCTTCTTCATGTGTTGTATGTGATGTATTTCTTATACAAACCGCTTAATTATCACTGGCAAGTCTTTCAAATGCACATACAGTATCTCAATGTTCACTCCCGTCCTCCTTCGGCTGGACTTGTCATTGATAGAACTCGGTCATGCATGACTGGACGTTTGGGAGGGATCATAATTGCCAAAAATACAGAATCTTTCAGCAACTCACAGCCAAAAGGATCAATGCAGTTATAGACTCATAGAGAGACCTCCTGTGAATTGTGCAGATTCCTATTGATTTTACTCAGCAATACAATATTCCTATAATATACTGTACCGCTTTTTTTCGTAAGCTGCGGCTTGTCAGTGATTATACAGACGCCACTATAGTTCTGTCCCTTTCTGTAGCTGCTCTTTTCCTGATGTCTCTCCCTTCTTAGTTAATGTATAGCGCACAGTATAATCACCAGAAGTCAGTCTACAGGTTTAGCAGGCTACGGAGCTGAGAAACATCCCGACTGTGATACCGTCACAGGACTAGTAAAAAAACAACTTTTGCCTTTTGTCTGTTTGGAAAGATTTCGGATTCAGTCCTGATGGTAAAGTTAAGACAGCCAACACTTGCACATCATCTTTGTTCATCCCATGTGTCTGATCAGGATCATTGTGTCTTCCAGGTTGAATCTATTGAAGAAGGGCGCTTATTTTCTACCAATTTATTATTCTACGGACTATAAGTACGTAAACCCAGCAGGACTCATTTAAATAGGCTATTTGCACACAAGTAGGAAGGAAAATTTGCATTAAGGCAACATATATGATATGGAATTACCTATATTATCCCATTGCTCCAACAGCCTAGCTGAGTATGTGGTATACTGTCATATGAAGGTATGCACAATGAATACTGCCTGCAGCCACGCCGTGGTTAAACGCCAATAATGTGACCGATTATTTTCACAGCCTATAGTTAACACAAAGAGCGTGTGGGAGAGGCTGTATTAATAAACATACAGGCACGTTGAAGGAGCCTCTAAGCTGCAGACAAAAACACTAATGAAAGAAGTCAGGTGGAAAATGTAAGCACAGTACTACTAATTGACCTGACAGACACCTCCAGTGTGTCTCACTGGAGAGAGCTGGTGGCATGGCAATCTGCCTGGGCGAGGTGTGTGGCACTTCTCTTTCCACTCCTTCTCTCTCTCTCTCTTCTGTACCTTACTGCTTCCCCCCCCCCCTTTTGTGCCTTTTGCTTCTCCTGTCACTCAGTGAACTTTCTTCTTTAAAGCACGCACACACATACATGCGCTCGTACATTGTTCCATTTTAGAGGTTACCACTTAGGCCCAATCCCTGTAGTGCTGTCCCCAAAAAGCCTCCTCCATCAGCGTAACATCTAAGTGCTCCAGCGGATATATCACAGTGTGTTGGTTGACCCTCTAAAGTGACAAAAAGCAGCAACAGCAGCAGCAGCGACTCATAAAAACAACATCAGCACTCTTGGCCAGACTGGAGCAATTCCTCCACCGCAGCAAACCCAAGGGCAGCAAGCTGAGGAAAACTACAGGCGAGCTGTTGAAGGGATCTTAATTAACTGAGATGATCAAATATACTGTATGTTGCCTCCACGTTTACTCAAGATTTCTGCCCTCAACAGAGTAACACGGAGGGATGACGTGCTTCACTTGTACATCTGACACCTCTCCAGGCAAAAGAGCAATGAGCTGGCAGTAATTGGGTTTGATTTAATGCAGTTATATATGCAACACAGCTGACATGCTAAAGTAGCTTCTATTTACCTCTGGCGTGAATGCATTTTCTCCAACTCCTTCGGTGTAACATCAACTTGCAGTGTTAAGTTTTTGCATGCGTAGCTACGTAGTAACATGCGTTGCTAAAAAAGCATGTGAATGTATATTTCAAACAGCCGACAGCTGCGCTTGATGTATCCAACAAGACACTAAAGGGGTTTGAATACCGCACGGATCAGCTGGGAGGAAATAAAACGCTCGCCATGTTTTATTTACGTTTTAAACGTACTCGTCTACTGTTTTGTTCGAGTCCGCCGTGAGCTTAACTCAAACTGATTTTGGACTCCTCGTCTGAAAGTAGGCCGCCGCTCGAATCAATCGGTAAATTAATCATCGGCGAGGAGAAATTTCGCATTTTTTCGCTAAAAGGAGCACGCGGTCGGTATCTGATACGGAGCAGCTTGTCAAGTAGGATAACGTCATCGTGGGCCACCCCGGACCATTAGGAAGTCAAAACCCCATCTGCCCTCTCCCCCGCGAGCTGCCATGTTAAAGAATACATGTCTCCGACACAGTCGCACTCTCGCGTCACGACAGACGCTCGATCCGAGCGGAGTGTGACTCCGCCGTCGCGCCGATGTGCGACTTCTCTTGACGTCTTTATTTCGTAATGACCACCAAACCCCCCCTGCCAGGAAAAATCTCACTTAGTCAATCTAAGTGGTTCGTGTTTGCCCACACGTATATTCTTCCGATCCGATGGTTCGCCTTGACAGGACGTGGAGCAACTGCGAGGATCCACTGACACAACATGCACATATAGGAACATCCAGTATGTGTTTATTAACACCTGCTGGACCATATGAATCAATTCATGAACATCATTTTCAGTTGTCATGTCTGCGGTCAGCAAGGTGCCCCGAAGCTAAAAACCATCCAGCCCACCAAAACAAAACAGGTGCATCGATTATGCAATGACCTTTGTGTTGTGGGGACCTGCAGCTTCGGGAGTCCCCCAGGCGCAATGTCTCACAGCGTGTGTGTGTGTTTGTGCATGACACCGTTAACGCCGTTCGGAATATACGCGTTTGTTTCAAATTGTCCGTATCAACATCTAAACTGCACTCAAACTTTCATTAGCGGAACCTTAATGGACGAAATGAGGAGAGGCTCTTATATAGGAGTTTGAATTTAATTTATGCTGAGGAGACAATAAACAAGTGGTAAGCCGCGGTACTCTGGCTGCAATTTGGCTTTTTAAAGCTGTGTAACTTCCGTGAGGATTAAAAGCAAGCCGTGAAGCTGTATAATTGAAAACCTCTAGCCCCGCCCCTCCCGCAGAGAAAACTGCAGTATTCTGGAGGCGAACTCACGTAAGAACCAACATTTGTCAAACTTCTTTAGCCTCGACCAGCAGCGACTTATTGAGATTCCGAAAGACTTTGAGACTTTGAGCAAAATGACCTTGTTAGCACACAATTGCTCAAACACAGTTAAGAAAGAGACGTAATCATCCAGTCTTGCTTGATTGAAAGTCCCCGAGACCATGAAAGTCTTGAGTCCCGCTTTAAAAGAACGAACCAAGTCAGGAGTGCTTACTTTACTTACATCTATGTGTTTCTTTCCTTCGTGAACCAGGTGGGAAATCACACGCCATCGTGACATCATCCAAAAGCAAAACGCTGCATCCAACGTAGATTTAACCGTGATTTAATTGCATTAAACAGATCAAATAATGCTTCTGTTGATGCTCAACAACCACAGCGATGATTAGTCAGTGTCGGTTACACTGTTGAAAACATTCTTTCTAATATTTAATCCCGTTTCTGACAGGAGATCTCTCCGACACATCGCCCTCCTCCTGTAATTGAATGCGGTTGCTTCATAACGTCTCACCCCGAGTCGTCTCCATTGTGATCCAGATTCACCGCTCTTCATTATGTGTCTAATCACTTCATCAAAGCCTTTAAGAAAATCAAGAGTTTAAGACAAGGCGGTACAATCAGGCCGACGTGAGCGGAGGGCCGCCGCTCGCAGGAAAACACAGCGGTTGGTAAGAGCTCCTCGTCCCCTGCTGATTATGTAAATACCAACGAGATCCAAATCTCAAAACACCATTAATCATGTCCGTATGGTTTGACTGTGTGTTATTTCAATTTCCTCCTGAAAGCCTCATTTGAGAAGCAAAGCTAATCAATTGCGTCTCATTAGCGGCGCGACACTGTAGTTTACACTCTACACACATATCGACGAAAAGCTTGATACTTAAGCAATTCACAGCCAAAAGGGACGACGTCCGCTGTCTGGGATCTGACTCCGCCTATCAATGGCATTGGATGTAATTGATAATCTATCCATCAAGAGCTAATTAATCATATCAAACTAGCTCCAAACCAACCTGCTCCGTGTGCTCAGTACGACAATGAAACCTTTGTCATAAACCATTATTTCACCGTCAATCAAAGTAAAGGTAATTAGCTAATTGGGGCATCTCAATAGATTTAATAGATTACAAGCTGAGGGATGCAGACGTGATTCTGCTGCACACCCGTATTCCATCAAACTTGAGTTTCTAATTTCTAATTATAGCCATTTTCCGAACGCCGCCCTTTTATTTTGAAACCCTTAATGTGGGTTACACGCGGTGCATCCATCATCACAGCGATAGCTAAAAAACTGCCTGTTTAAATTAGTCACGGAAATAAACAGCACACGGCCCCCGATGCTAATGACACTCTCGCATTCCGGTTGTTCTGGTATTTATAATTATAAATTGTTGTGCAGCATGCTTTTAATGACTGTTTTAATAGAAAGCGCAAATTAATTGGGTGGATGTTGCTTCCGCGCCACACTGAAACAGTCCCGGGGAATTTGGAATAATGAAGAATCAATGGAGCAACATATTGGATGTAGATGTTCATCAATGGTTGTAACCCTGCTTGTGGATTCAGGGGGGTGCAGGATTTTTTTTTCTTCGTGCTTTTCATTTAGTGTGAACAGTATATGTGTCTACGCCCTCTTAGCAGCGCGCGAGCCCTATCGGAATGATTCACATCCTTGATCAGGAGTTTCTTTACCCTCACTCATGCATAATAAATTACAGCCCGTATAATGAAGTTTGTGACCCAAGAACCTGTGAAGAAAATGAGCTACTCTCCATGTACATACTGTTATTGAAAAGTGTTCCCGTGGCTTCAAAGTCAAGACGAGCGCGGCGCCGTCTAGACGCCGGCTGAGAGAGAGTGGGGAATTATTTTTGCATTTTTCTTCTGAAACCGCTCAACAGGAGACACGTTTAAGGGTTCCGCCATCGTTCACGTCTCGTCTGTTCCCTGCTTCTCCTCTGAAGGACGGTGATGGCGTACTTTTTTCTTTTTTTTTACGTGCATGCAATCTACTTTCCGATCGCCTTCCGTAAATGTGGCATGAATAACATGAGAGACGGGCTAATTTGAAGGCAGGCTGGAATAAAGCAGTTTGCAACAGCGATGGAGTGGAAGGAGGAGAAGAAAGGAGAGGAGCCCTTTGAAAAGTGTGCTGCTGGTGGGAGGATCTTTGTAGTGTGTATCCATATTTAAATTGTGTAAAAAACAGGAAAAAACCTATGAAGGTGAGTCATCCCCTGCTCCATTTCCCCATCTAACAGACTGTGACAGATCACTCTAGTGGGCTGCCTCTTCTTTCACACCGCAGCCTCTGCAGCCATCCGATTCTTCTTTTTGCCATTTAGAGTCTGGAAGTGGTCCGACAGAGATAGGAGGGAAGTCGCCACCGGTGGAGTTTGCGCTATTTAGGTAGATGTGGAGCACTCGTGTTTGTGTGCGTGCTCCTGTTTGTGAGGAGAAGCACTTAACTTGTATTACGCATATTATCGTGCCTCCGCCGGCGACAAGGTGTGTGTTGCCCAAAAGCCTCCAGCTGCGGGGGCATGTGGCCTGATGGGAGACGGCCGACGAGCTGCGGGTAACCAAGCGGCAAGAGGGAAAACCGCAGCAGCCACTCAAATCAGCATGAAGGGAAGAAAGTCAAGGTCCAATCGGATTCCTCTGAGCAGGGGAGGAATATTTACTTAAAAAAAAAAAAAAAATCCTCCTAAAAAACTGTCAGTGCAGATCTTGGTGGAGTTGGTCTAAATGGTGCTGCTGAAAGCAGGAGAGCTGTCAGTCAGTCTGAAAAAAAGCAACTTTCACACTCTCTCTGAAGCTGCTCGGGACATTCTTCTCCGCTCTCAGATGATAAGATGCTACATGACATCCTACGAGCAGGGGAAGAAAAAAAAGGTGACACCCCACAGAGTGAACATGCCACGCTTCAGGTGTGATTAAACCACGTGCGACTGATCATAGCTGCTGTAGAAAGTTCACTTGATCTATATCATCATGCATATATGACTTTAGAAGTGTTAAAAAAAAAAAAGGTTAAAGTCAGCAGCCGTATTATTTCGACTAGTAGTCGTCCCGAAATAAAGCGTGTATGTTTGCTGATGTGCTGGTAATCCTGTTTCATGCTCTCCTGGAGAGGAGTCGCACCATCATCCCCAGGCATGACAATCCCACCTACAAGGAGTATATCAGCAACCTCCGCAACACCAGTATGACTGATGTGTTTACGCATTCCCTTATCATATTTACCCCTCAGTATTCTCGGTACCGACTACTCAACAGTTACGGGGAATGATTCACAAAACCATCAAGGAACAGTGGTGCATTATTTGAAAGCGCGTGGGCTGCTGCACTGCTCCCGCGGCATTATTCTTCATATGGATGCATATTGACTATAAACTTCACATCCTAGGATGGTGAGGGAAATAATCTGGTTTGGGGGAATGCACGGCGTTTCGGGTCGGTGTACTTAACTCCATTCGCAGTGGGCCTAAAGACTCCGAGAGGAAGGAAGAGGGAGCGAATTCAATCACACCTACACACTCCTATCTGGGTGAAATCGAGAAATAAATGGCAGCCTGCTCGTCGTTACTTACCCTGTGATGAAGTGTGACTTTCAGTGCCACTTGATAGCCCGAAAAAATGTACGGCGAAGAGATCAGCCTTCAGAAAGAGAGAGAGTGATTTAGGAGATATCGGCGACAGTCGAGGTTAGGCTCTCTCTCTCTCTGCCGACGGATGCATGCTCGGAAAGAGAAAGAGGAGACGGAGGTAGAGATAAAGAAGAGGCGGACTCGCTGTCTGTTGATACTGCTGCAAATTGTGCCCTCGCCAGATTTGACAAAAATGGATGGTTTTTCTGCAGAGCCTCCGCTTTGTGGCTTCCGTCTCATATATCGCCGCTAACGGAGGAAGGCCGTCTTTGAAGTGGTCATAGCGAGGAAGTTTGACAGCGCTCTGCTGTCGGGCTGACATTTGAATCCTCTCCACTTTTGTATTGATACTGAGCACATCTCCTCATCCTCCCCAACCCGAGAGGATGAAACATTCCTTGAAACTCGTGGTATCAAACTGTGTTGCCATGAACATCATCCTCTTGTAAGAGAATAAGTAGGTGGAAGCGGTGAAACTTCACCACCCTTTTTTCTTGCACCCCGAAAAAAATCCTTTCCATCTTTGACTCCCGCCCCCACATCTCCTCCCTCCCTCCCTGCGGGAGTCCCTCGGCTCATTTTCCAGCTGTGGTACATCCCCCTCCACACTCTCATGACAGGTGCCATCAACCACCATCGAACAAGATTGCCCCCCCCTCCCTCTCCGCTCACATGAGGACCTACAGGATTGCCTTCGGAGAACAAAAAAAAAAGGGACAAGTCGGGTCTCGTGTTGATCAATAACGTACGCTCTCCGCCATCACACTCTGTCACCTCCATCTCTAAGGAAACAACAGAATTAATAGCGGAGCCTGGATTTGTTGCTTTCAATGATGGATAATGGGTGATAACGTCGCCTTGGCAACTGTTCCGCAGTGTACACACCATAAGGGTCAAAAGCAGCAGCTATTCTTACTCCCAGGCTGCATGTTTCGTTCTCACATTGAAAACATCCTCCCATAGCTGAAACTTATAAAAGAGTAAATAAGATACAGGTTTCTGCTCCGATACAAGAAGCCATGAACTGCACGCTCCCTGGAATAAAGAGCGGATAAATACGATAAATACGTTTAGTCTTGTTCATGTAACTGTTCGCCGCGTGAGTCACTCGGTCGCTCTGTCCACCATCTGCTGCACAGGTGACACCTGCGCAAACATCAATTTGAATTTCATGTGGTTTTAAGAGGACAGGAGGCATCGGAGACCTTGACTTACCAAAGGGAAAATCATCTATATTTTATAAGTGTGAATAACCAAAGACTGGATTTTTTTTTTTGTGTGTTAAAGGCAAAATTACCCGTGTTTAAATTTGGGGGGGAACAAGACGCCCTTCACTGTTTGAAATCCCCGGAGAAAGGTCATCTAAAAGTACGGCCTCTATAAATAATTTCGGAGTAATGGCCCGGTCGACTGTACCCGTCCCGTCTTTTTTTTTTTGTCCTTAAGCCGCGTTTATTGAGTCTAGACTCGTGAATGACGGCACATCCACAAGACAAAAAATGTCAAACGGCCGTACATCTAAAGCAAATCAAAAACGGGCGAGCCAAAGCAGAACATTTAGCCTCCCGTGGCTCAGCCTGCCTCAGAGAAATCAGTCATGGCCAACTACGGTAATGCTTGAGGGACTGCCTGCTGTCAGCCCGAGATGAGCACTCAGAGAGTTTCTACCACAGGTTCAATGTGTTCTGACTCGCTGTACCTAAAATGGGCTTTTAGCTGTCTGCCTGTTGGACAGAAAAGAGCAGACCAGAACATCCTGTTTAGACCTCACATAAACGAGTCCGCCAGGCCGTAGAGGAGAGTGCTGTAATAAAAAAATAAAAAAAATCAGTACAGCAGTCGAAGGGAAGTACAAAAATGATTCATACGAGCCGCTTCTGATCCGTCATCTGCGTTTGTCGAGGTTCGGTTGAGTGGGGATAATTAAAACAGCGGGGCTATATTGTCAAGAACAAGAACGTTCTAGCTCTCTTAGAGCCAGAGGGGTTGAAACTTTCAGTTTATCAAGTCAATTTATGACACTCGCCCATGCCAGAAGGTTTCGGTGGCGACTGCTTGAGTGGGATTGCTGCTGAAATGAGCCTCCGTGTGGTGGCCGGTCTGAGCTACTGCTCCCTCGCACTACTGGAATATGAATCGCATCGGGGCTCAAGTACCACCACATCCTCCCCAACTCTCCGAAGAGAGGTAGTTATTTAATTCCGTGAGTGTAGGAGACCCAGGGAGAGCTGCAAGTGATTTGAACATCGCTTACTCGTCGCCGACAGTTGGTCGCACCTGGATATTCCAGTGTCTCTTTGTACAGGTAACCCTCTTGTTTATTTCCCAAAGTTTAGATTAGACTTAAAGCTACGACCTACTGACACTCCCGGGTCTCTGATCGCCTCGTCGCTGCCTTGTCTTCCTGTCTGCGAGCAGCTCAGGAGCGCAGCTGTGTCAACAATGCTTATATTTTCCAGTGCTTGTACAATAATAAAATGTGTTTATTAGCACTAAACCAAAGCACAAAAGAGAGATTTTCTGCTTTGACAAGTCATAATGTCTGCTGTGAAAAGGAACTATTCATCATGACAGGTGGAGGATTTTTTTTTTTTTAAGCACCATATTTTGCTCAGTATTGTATTTCACTCAAAAACCACGAGTCGGTTTCATGTTGGTCTGAGAGGAAAAATGCACAGTGGACATCCAATTTCAAAGCAATCCATGCGACGGAGATATTACAGTCTGGACCAAAGTGGTGGACCGACCACTCAGCCGACACACATCCTTAAAGCCACACTGCCATGACTGGAAAAATGTCAGTTAGGGACGAGATGTGAAACTTGGTGCCCCAAACCAGCCGCCGCGACCCACTCACAAGACTTTCCCCTTCAAAGTAAGAGCGGTCATGTCGCTCTCGACCAAACACGAGATGCAAACGCCGTTCAGTCTTACAGTGCTGCCAAAGATAACAGGAACAACCCATGAAAACTCTGGCGAACATACACTTTCCCAGAGGTGGAACGGTACCTACAGTCAGTACAAATACTCTGATACTACTTTCAACTTACGAAACAGCTTTCAGGTATCTCTCGAGCTTTTTTTTTTTTTTTTCGTGACAACTCCCCCCCCCCAGAGTCCGCCAGCTCACACTCTGTGTATGTTGAAAACTTGTTAACTTAAGAAGATAACCATGAGATTCTTCTATACTTTAAAAGTTAAAAGCGACCCACTCCGACAACAGTTAAGGTAAGATTTTCAGAATCACTTAACTGGATTCAACTCAATTTTTTTTAGAAAAACATGCATCTGCTTTGCAAAAAAAGACATTCTGGGAGCGACTCTTTAATTATTGAATAACCCTCGTATGTACTTTTCAAACCGTAGCACCGGATTCACATAAATTTGAGACAATGTCCTCCCCGACAATTCCATTACTTTAATCAGAGCCTCTTCGAATTAATTAGCAAAGATTAAAAACAATGACGGGCTGAGTCGAGGAACGGAACTCCTGTTGTTTCTAATAGAAGCCAAGTCGTACAGAATTCACTCTAATGAAGCCGAGGCGCAGGCGTCTGTTCTCTTTGTGATGTGCATGAAAGTCGCTTGCATACGTTCGACTGACAAAAGGCTGGCGTTTAATTAAAACCGGGAAAAAAAAAAAAAAACGTACGCCCCCATTTCCCCCTCTGTTCCACGACAGTTGAAGGGTTATAAAATAATGAGCTCTAAACGGCTCATGAAAGAAAAGTCACTCACTCGGACAGTCAACATCGCCAGGTAAAAGCCTCTAGGACCAATTACCGAGCCGGGCCACCTCGCGGCAAGACAAACAGAGGGAGATAGTCGCACACACAAGCGCCGACACCTCCGGCTTGTAGCTTTGGGGAGTTGAAGTCTCTTTGAGTTGCTGTGTGGCAAAAGCACCAGAAGCAGTGTGTCTATGGGCTATGAAGCGCCGGGCTCAGATCCGGACTAAAAAGGCGTTTTACAGCCAAACGGCCAACCGGGTTATCTTTAGAAGTCCCAACAACAACCAGTAGGATGATGGGGAGGCTTTGGGTTTCAATGTAAAGAGAATTTATAGTCCTTAATTGGACTGCGTTGGTTGACTACACAAGGATTATAGTCGAATCGAGTTCTGCTCGCGACTCTTTCTACGGTGTAAGAAGGAGTTTGCACCACCGCCAGTCCGTCCTTTCTTCTGCTAAAGGACGGCGGGGAATAAGATCAAGTGGAGCGCAGAAAAAGGACAGAAACAATGGCGGCATGAAAACCCGAAGAGAAGAAAGGGTCCAGAAGGAAGGAATGAAAAATGCAGAGTTAATAGAGGTTGAGAAGAGGGATTAGGAGAGAACAGGGGAGAACAAATGAATTCCACACTGTCCATTATACAAGCCACTATGTGGTGTAGTGCCCCAAGCCAAATGCCCTATTTATTCCAGGCATAATTACACGGCAATGAGGGCCCCGCTGATGCCCGATGTGAGGTGAAGTCGATAGGTGACCCAGATTTAAAGCAGCCGTGTCCTGCGATGGCATCTACAGTCAAGCCGCCTTGGCCTGGAATCCGAAAAAAAAGCCATCTCATCTGTAATAATAAAAAAGTTAGCTTGCAATTTCTGCGCTCAGGAAAAGGGATGCACTCATGAGCCCTTTCCTTTAACTCACTTACCCGCTCTTGTACACACACACACACAATAACATTACTTTAACTTACAGTCATTTCCTGGAGACCTAACGTAACTCTTACCGGTACGTACGCCGAACCCCAACACTAACATTACTTTACCTGAACTTTAAACCAAGCCTTCACCCTTAAATACAATCATGGGGAATTGCTTTCTGTCCCGATAGGGAGGCGGGACCTGCCACAATGTGACTGTCTAAACAGATTTATGTCCTCACAGTATGAGTAACACGACCTGCTACACACACACTGACTCACAATGACTCTGTGATAGTAGTTTATATCACTGGGCTCATATCGATTCACCTATTTAATTACCCACACTCCATATACAACACCACACCTACCAATCATGCCGCAGTGAGGTTGAGGTATCTTGACTAACAATCCCATTAAAGCATAAAGCTTTTAGCGCTTTTGACCGCACTCCAGATCGTCCGAATCCTTGACACCTTTATTTAGCGACCCATTTTCCCTTCCAATCCTTCTAAACCTTATTTTTTAAAAAGTTTTCTCGCTTTTTTTTTTCTTCTTCAAGAAATAGTAGTTTGTCACACCTCTGTAGCTTTCTAAACTCCGGCAGATGATAGGGCAATAATGCCATTCATGGCATCTTCACGCCTCTATTGAAAAGAAGAAGAATCTCCGCATGAGGAGGCAGGCGGAGGCGGCGGTGGATGGGTCCAACAAACACGAGACAGATGATTGTCCCGTGCATCTCATGTTGACGTGAAACCTTTACATCACAGTTAATGCACAGCCTGCTGTGTCTCATATAGGTGCAAAACGGTTGCTTGTATGTCGGTATGCGGCACAGTGGGCTGCGATTCGAGGACCTGACAGCCTGAGTGAGAACGGGCTCACCCTTCAGCTAACGACTCCCCTCCTACAGCCTTTTCTCGCTTAACTGTTTGAAGCATGATTAGTGTCACCGCCTGGCTGGGTGTTGAAAGCCGAGCGAGACACAGTTCATGCGTGCACATATTATAGTACTGAAACGGCGTCCGCTTGTCTCCAGGACCGTTTTTGCTTCACTAACCAATTCATTGTCGGATAGCTCGGGTTCTTGTATCTGACTACCTTCGTAATCTAAATCAGCGTTATTCACGAAGTCATCACGGGCTAATGGTGCTTATACTTCAAGTGGAAAGAAAGACCGCTTTGATGCATCGGGGAAGGTGGATAGTGACTCCTCGGAGAGTAAGCCGAACCCTTCACGTCTAATCTTTCCTAAACCTCGACCACAACAGCGAGAGAGAAAATGTTTCCTGTCATCAATACGATCTGCGGAGTTTGTGCAATCAACATTAAACCTGGATAAAATCAACTGGAGTGGGGAATTAAGGCGTTTGGTATCCACCATGGATGTCATACTGATGAATTTGAGTTATTTCTAGGGCTCTATTTCCCTATTGTTGGGCCGAGGCCGGTTGTTCAAGCAAAGCCTGCTAACAACAGCTGCGTGAATCGCTTGATTTAACCCAGACTTTCCAATAACTATCAAGCCACCTGACAATCAGAAGTAAGGAATAATTCCTCTCCCTCCGTCTCTCAGCAGTAAGCCGGTGCCCATCGAGCGCACGAGAAGTTGTTGTTTGTGCCCATTATAAGTTTCGGGCCTTCACAAGGGTAGTTAGGAAAACAAAGCTCATCGGGCCTGACAGCAAATCTTTACTAAAAGCATTTAATAGGAAACTTGTTTCCCTGCACAGACGCCAACATTCTGCCACCCGCATGAGTAATGGAGGAGGGTTGCAAGGCACGTGCCACTCTACGATTTGATCAAACAAATACATAAAAACGCTTGCCAAAGCAACTGAGCGAATAAGCTGATGAATAAGCGTTCGTCGAAATAATGCAGGGAAATTGGCCTTTGCGACGACCCCTCCCTCTCCGCCTGCCTGTCTGGCTCTGTTGTTGTTGTTTTTTGCTAGGAGTGAGCTGATGGGTGGAGCTGGGACGGACGTCTGCTCATACCTGCCCAGCTCGGTGGTGCTTGTAGAAGCGTAAAGTTCGGCCCTTCTGCCTTACAGGTAGGTCCATTTGAAAGAACTGTCCACAAGTGTGAGTATGAAGGGTTGTCTGTCTCTTTGTGTAGGTCCGGTGATTGACATGCGATCAATCCGGGGTGTACCCCGACCTCTGTCAGCTCGGATTGGCTCCGGCTCCCCGCGACGGTATAACAAATGATGGATGGACGGATGTTATAGCTGTGTGTTGCCTCCCTCCTTGCTACCAGCCTAGAGCAAGGCGATAACACCTTTCAAAACCAGTTGGTGCTTGATTGGATCAGCGGAAAGGCCTCACCCGCTTCATTCATGAGGTATGTCCTGCATGATTGTCCAGTGAATGCATTAACACCACCCAAACCCAATCAAGTAGACTTCCCTCATGAATATTAATCAGAGCATCCCCCCTGGATTTTTTAGCTCTAGCATTAAACTTATAAACCCTGGTGCTGATTTCGTTCCAAGGAATGTTTAACCTATCATTCTTGAAACAAACGTAACTTTTAAATGTCATAATATCACGGTTATTTTTGTGCAATGAACACGCTTGCAATCAGTCTTTTTTGACACAGCCAGCACCCCTCCATACACCCCCACCACCACCACTCATCATCCTTCATCAGCCTTTTCAGCATGTGAGGAGGGGCGACGACGATAAATCAAATCCCCCTTTCCTGCTTCAGTGCTCCACAGGTCCAGGAGGACAGTGTCCACTTCCTTACATTAATCTTTTAATGGACTCCCCTCCCGTCTCTTTGGCAGCTGCACTTCCCCCGACAGGTCAGCAACGATTGCCGGGGTCACGTGTCCTCCGATAGGCTGAACGATAAGATCAGCAACAATGGGGACAAGGTGTGGGAGAGACAGCGCTGAGCAAGCTACACAGCTCGGGGGTTAAAGACGACAGTTGTCTTTGCAAGGGCATTCCGAGAGCTTCGGGGACTTCAGCACCCCGATGTTTGGGTAGAGCCTGCTGATACTTCACAGAGATGTTTTCTAATATTGCATTCTCATAACAGCGGCGGCGGTTGCAATATTGTTTAGTTAGTAATAAATGGTTCATATTAGGTGCTTCAGTGAGAGCCTTGTTTTAACGGACTGACTTGCGCTGTCTAGAAATACCAAGGTTTTTTGAAAATAAGTGATTGGAATTGAAGCCTTTCAGTATGCGGCAGAATAGTTAATTTTTTAGGGGGGCTTCTGTTTTATGCAGCGCTGGCCTCAAGGTTGACTTTGAATTGTATGACTGAGCTCTCTGGTTCAGATCACAGTGGATAAGGCTGGAAAAGATTTTCTCTTGATGACCCCAGAGGAGAGTATTTCATAAAACAAAAAAGACAAGATGAGAAGGGAGAATGTTTGAAAAGCTTTTGGCCGGTACTCTGATGCAGCTCTCCCCGGTTAAAATTAACTACAGACAAAAAAACTGTTCAATCCGTATTGTCTAGGGGGAACGAATAGCCTGGAGTTGAAGGTTTGATAGTGGGTAAATGTATTTCTTAATCTACACAGGAGTGTAAGGGTAACTGGCTAAATGTGGCCCACAACTCATAACAAGTCCCTTGAGAGATTATACCAATTGCCATTTCAGAAATGAATTCAGTGACCTACTGTAATGCGAATTTCATTTGCACATTGAATGCTGCCAGAGAGCTGTGTGTGTGTGCGTGTGTGTGTTTTATGTATGTCCGGCTCGGCTCACTGTTGAAATGTAACACTGTATATTTTAATCACGATGATGAGTATACTTGATGTTTTAATTTCAAAATCTGAGTTCAAAATTTATTGAAATAAATATGTTAAAACATTGAAAATGTGCAGATACAATAAGCATCCAAATTGTCAGGCCGTGACATGCATTTTTTTTTTGCATTTCTTTGTAGATGTATTTTGTAGCCGATCCGAACGAGCTAGTGCTTATAATTTACACTCCAAACCAGCAGGGGGCGACAGGTCGCGAAAATAGTTGGGCTGTTCACCGCTATTGTAAGAAACAAGGAAACTTCCTAGAAGAACCGGATTAACTCTCAATTTTCCTGCTCGCAATGACGCTATGATCCCAAGCTTTGGGTGGTGAGTGAAGAGTAAGATCACAGCAGCCGAGAGGACTTAATATGGAACATAACAGGTCTTGTGTGTTAACGAAATAAAGTTACTTCCTGCGTACAGATTGTGACAGAGGCAGAATGCAAACTTACCAATCCCTTCCCTACCGCATGGCTTGTTTTGCTAAGTAATTATATTCTAACCACTAATCAAATTAGGCTACGGGTTGCATAACAGCAACCCCACGAACGCACACGCACGGAACGAAACACGCAAGTCAAATCAAGTAAGCAGCGTGGGCTTTTGAAGCCTCACTTAGCGCATCAGCCGTCTCTCATGTTATTATTTTAGAAGACTCAAAACATTTGGACTGATTAGTTCTGAGAATAAATGATCACTAATTAAACTAAGTGCTTCAGAGGGAATATTCTGGAGGAAGAGGAGCCCTGAATGGCTGCACACACACACAAAAAATAAGAGATAAAACACAGAAGTAGGTTCTTCAGATATCGAGTGGCAAAGACACATGGAGAGACAGAGCGAGGCGGTGTGGGTGATGTGGTCAGTGTAGTACTCAAAGCAGTACTTTGTAGTTCGGCACCGCTTCCTCTTGTAGCTTAATTAATAAACTATGAACCGCTTCACTTAAGCAAATTGAAAAAGTCCGGGATCAAACGGAGGGTAATTTTTCAAAACTTTACATCAGGAAACTCACCCATTAAGTTCGCTTGTTTACTACGCCATCAGCTCTGGGATTATTTTAACACCCAAAGAATATCAAAAGGCTTAAGAGGCAAACGATATCACGCTGAAGAAAACGGCAATCAGTGGACAATGTTTGTTTATTTAATTTAGTTACACTGCAAATGATGCGCTTATTAGAAATAGGAAAAAATGATTTGCATAACATGTCAGCATGTATTCTGTACATATCATATCACTTCCCCTTCAAACAAGAAGACTTGAATAGTTGCACTGCTAATGGCTTTTGATGGGAACAACAAAATAATGCACCTAAACAGATAATAGCATTTTCATGATGGAGTAACTTTCAGTCTCCTCTGGAAAACTTCCACATTTTCTGAGAGGTTCAGTCCAAGACTCTGACATCAGCCAGCTGTCGGCAGCAGTTTCATACCTGCACAGCAACTGGCTTCCAGGACAAGAGACAAGACAACGTTATAACAGAAACGTGAGCATCTTTTTGAGGCTGAATATGGGAACAGTTGTACAGTTGAACTGACTGACTGAATGTCAGGGTAAACACCGGTAAACTAAGGCTTCAAACTATTTTTTTCTGCAGCATACGAATCCATAAATCTAGATTAAAAGCACACCGGTCTCAACCGTCCTCCACTCCCACAGAGGGCTCATCTTGGACGGCGCGTATTTACATGAGCTTCACATTGTTGTGCTGTCACAGTCTTGTGTTTCAGTCGAGCTAATCCTGTGTTTTTCACAGTGGAAAGAGTCTTAGCACCAGAACGTGCACACAATTTACTTCTGACACCAGTTTTCTTGTCATCTCTCCTCGGAAACAAAAAGCAACGGGAATATTTCCAGCTGCTGAATGTATGTGTTTTATCTCACAAACTGCTTGGTTACCACTCACACGTGGTGATTAGGGAAATTAATCTGGATGTGTTTGGATGTCAAATCAATCGCGGCTGACAACAAAAGAAGTTTATTTTTTGAGGGAATAACTGTTATAAATTACATCTGACCCAGACTGACTCCAATCTAATGGGTAAGGATCGTCCATAGAACGAGACCTGGCGGACTCCAGTGTTTTGTTAGAAGATCGCTCTGCAGAGAACTGTCCCCTAATTACAAGCTCAGCAAGAACTGCAGAAGAAGAAATTCGGAAGCAGCTTTATTTTCAGAGGTTTGGTTGTGGGCTTCTTGAATCTTTAACGATCTTCATGGTTCAGTAGAATCGTAAAACCAACTACCTAACACCACCCAAATATTTCTTACATGGCAATACTCCTTTTAGAAGCTGACTAAACACGGTAACAAGTGTGTCCCAATGCATGCTTGAAGCAACACTAAAAGCTTTCCCTGCTGGGCTCCTATAGGACGACGGTGTAAAGAGCTGCCTCAGCGAGCTGAATCTTTGCCTGCTTGTGATCTCTAAGGGACGGTGCCATTACACATCAAGGCGAGTGAGGCTGGTTTATTTATCTTGTAAACACATGCACATTACTAATTACACCACACATCACCTTAAAAGATTTCCACCTCCATCAAAGGCGCCACTGTTCGATGGAGAACGATTTTTTTCTTCCTCCAACGTTTCTTCTATTCTCTCGCCAGGACGGGATTAAAAGCTGGTTATCGTTCAATTCCTTTAATGCTGCCACTCTCTCCTCTGCCGTTTCAAGTTAATTAAATTTCTTCCGGGGCGATGCTGTATTGGCTGGCTGACAGGTAACATTATGGAGCGTGACCTTCCTCGCGTTGTTATCCCTTTGACAGCTCAGACGTTCTGCTGGTGGAGAGCTGTGGGACGGAGGCAGGACAACTTTTCATGCAACAGATACACTTGTCATGTGCTGTCAAGTCAAACATTATTTAGTTCAAATTGAATATTCTCATGGATATTATAGACGTACACGTCTTGCTCTTCATAAGATGGAGAAAGAGCTACATAGGCGTTCTTATTTTTGAATACAACCTCATTCTATAAACTAAAATTAACATCAAGTGATCACCAACGGAAGCAAAAGGTTGACTCATCTCTTCAAGTGGGAGGCAAACGGTGGTTTCCAGTGGGATAATCCAAATCAGTCAGTAATAATAGAATTTAACTCTTTGTTGTAATTATTAATATTATGGAGAACAATTCCTATCCAGAGAGAGAAAGATACCTTCAGGATTAAATGTTTCACAGAACAACATCACCTCCGTCCAAACCCTCGCCTGAGGGTTTTTCATCGCAATCCTTCCCCTGCCTCGTCTATGAGTGTTTCCTGTTATGCATTCTTGTGTGTGAGCGCGATGTGTGAGGACAAGCGAGCACCGTGTTCAATTGTCCGTTCAGTGAACTCAGCAGGGTGTGAGGGCCCTGTGGCCAGGCGGACCAACACTCTGCTTTTCAGGCTTCATTTCAGATCCTCAGAAATAACGTCTTGTTCTGCTGCTGTGACCACGAAGGAGCAGCATTTTAACGAACTCCCGTAGTCACTTGAGCATTGAATTAATTTTATGTATGCAAGACAAAAGAGTTAATGGGGAACTTTTTTCAAAGCGATTTGTATCATTACCATGTTGTATGCAAATGAACAGTGTTTAATCTGCCTCCTTGTTTTCTGCTCCCGACTCCTCTTGTCGGCTCTAGGGGTTGTTGTTCAAACTACAGATTGCACTTCCACAACGAAACAGAACAGTATGGTGACAGCCGTACCTGTATGTGACAACCTTTGGCTCTAGGGCGTTGGGCAAAAGAATGGTTCCTTTTCTTCATCCATATCAATAAATTAAATGACAGTTTCTTCTCATACTCATGGAAATTGTTACTTCCTTAGCATTAGCTGACGGTGAAACTCCATATATCTGTCGACAAGCTTTAGGTAGTGAGGGAAAGAATGACAACACAGCAGCCGAAATTAGTTTCCTCCGTAGGCTGGCTGGTCTGTGCCGCTGCTACCCCGCAGTGCTAACATATGGAACATCCCTGGGCTGATGTATCGTTCCATTTCCCGGGTGAAGAGCTCAGGATAGAGAGATATTTCACTTCATGAGTATGAGACCTGCCCCCTGTTGCTACTTCACGCTACGGTGACTCACTGATGCCTCTTGAGGTAAAACATTGCATTACAAGGCATTATGGTCCATTGCAAGCGGCATAGCACCTTACACATTATCCCTTTAAGGACTGTACAAAAGACTGCACAAATGTTTAAATCCAGTTTGGTTACATTTAATTTAAAGTTCCCTTAACTTAAAGTATATAAGCAATATTTAAGCATTCATATTTGGTTCATAACATTCTGTAATGTAGTTATTTCCGGATATAAAGTTCCCAAGTTACCCAAAGTTATTCACATTGTGTTGCCTCTTTGGAAAGGGGTTCATGATATGCTTTGAGGCATAGACGGCCATGAAGTGGAACTACAAGCCAAAAGGAAACAGAATTTGTGCTTGCTGCCCTCAATAAGGAGCTCCTGGTGAAGGTTTTTTAAACTCAGACAAACTCTCACAGGCTCCACTGAAGCGTTCACATCACTTTTTTAAGGAATTCATACCCGACAACTCTGTGTGACTGCAGGATTGTGAACTGCGAGAGGAGGAAGGAGGGAGTAAGACAACAACATGCGCAAGGGGATGCAAAGATGTGATGGAAAAACAGAAAAAAGAGAGCTGACAATCTGACAGATAACTTTGCCAGGATTTATTTCCCACTAACAATTTGTGCCTGTGATCACATTAGAAACAGAATGCGCCAAGAGCTTTTCAGCCTACCACTCCAGGCTGGCAGAGAAAAATGTAGCAGGAAGTATGAAATTGTCTTCATGCTGAAATGCACATGGTTTCCCAAACCTCACAACCCATACTGAATGTGACAATGACATTCTCAGGGCTTAGCCAGGCATATTTTGTAATATTTTCTCAGCTCATGTGAGTTCATATTTGAATATTTTAGGTCCTTAGTGAGGCGTTGAAGATGAGATTATGATTGACAGCCCACAATTACATCTAATCTTCATATTTCAAAAGAAAAGAAAGCAGCTGAAACAGAAGATAGTGGCTTTTATCTATTTACCTCAGCTCTGTAATTGATTTAAATAGGAAATATTCAAGATCGTTTGTACAGTTAAGTGTGTAGGAGCAATTTTCGATGAGCTCTCGTCCTACTTCAGCCTATAAACCGCTCAGCCAATGTATTGAATCATTCTCCGTTGCCTCGGGTGGCAAGAATTAAAAGACACGAACTGACCTTGACATTGACCTTTTTCAGCTAATAATTATAAGACGTAATCATAACATTTCAGTGCTACACACCAATGACTCTACTTTTAATTAAACTACGTGGCAGCTCATATTTCTATTGACGGGGAAGATTGGCAACCAAACACGTTGGTATTATTGGAATAATGGTGGTCCCTAAAGCTGCCCTCATCAATAATTCTATGCTGATGACAATGGAAAGAAATTGTATGAGAATGTAATGTGAAAGTTCCCACAATTGCCTCTCTGATGTTGGCTAGTATAAATATGGTGTGTTGTACGGCGCCTTGCCTTAATCATGCTTCGTTATGGATAATAAATAAATAAATCAGTGTTATCTTTGTTGTTTATGGTTTCCTGCATTTTTACAACTTGTTTAAAATGTTTGTGTGCCAGGAAATAAGAACAAATATGCTGCTTGTCTAGCACGTAGTGGCAGGCAGAAAACGTTAG
Source organism: Macroramphosus scolopax (assembly GCA_901007825.1). Taxonomy (NCBI): domain Eukaryota; kingdom Metazoa; phylum Chordata; class Actinopteri; order Syngnathiformes; family Centriscidae; genus Macroramphosus; species Macroramphosus scolopax. Next base: position 40,690 of record CAAKHC010015691.1, on the reverse strand, counting down.
CAGCTAGCTAGTAGAAATAGCGGCTCGCTTATTAGCTAAAGAGCCTTAAGCTAAAGACAACTCAGAAACCAAAAACATCACTTAAAAAACAAGTGTACTGCAGTCGTACTGGGAACGAACATAAGTACAAATGAACGCTAATGTTGCTTTGTGTCTCCTGGTTTTTTGAAAAGTTAACGGTCGGCCAACATCAACATCGCTAACATTGTTAGCTAACACTTTTATAAGGTGAGAGTATCTCAGTTGATGTATGCAGCTCAGGTAAACAGCTTCTTATACACATTAACAATAAATGCAGGTTTAAAAAACAGTGATGCTCTTGGTAAATGATGAATGTACTTACTTCATGTGATTTGGGGACGACAAGCTAACGCCTCACAGAATAAAACCCAGTTTACTTACCGAGCGCCTTGTTGGTTGTAGTTTTTATTATCATCGGTTATCGTGGGTCAGAGTTGTGTGTTTGGATATAACATTATTTTCGGTGTTGCCACAAGAGCTCGATTTAGTTCCAGTCTATTTGTTTCCATCTCCTGATATAGCAAAGCAGGTGAAAGGGTAGTTTGCTAAGTCACGCTTGCATCGGGGTGATTGAATCCAATATACCATGACAAACTGATACCCCATCCACATAATCTGTTTCACTCAGAAATATGTCACATGACAGCAGCTAAAACGCTCTCTCACTGGGGGGCTTTAACATCAGGTGGGTATTTTTAACGTAGCCAGCTGCTGTTACATTGAAACAATATTGTACTATATGTTGGCTAATCTACGAGTAATCTTCATTGTCGTGTGAGAACAATAAGTGGAAAAGATTTAATCTAATTCGTCATACGTCTGCTCTTTTGAAGCATAATATGACTACACGGCGAAATATCAGCATGGGCGGGATGAACATATTGTAAAGCCGTGTATTTACAGTTCACCCACTCTGGAGAGTTCGGCATTCAAAGGGAGGGCAGAGGCTGTCTGTTTGTTTTTGATCCATCTTGCTCGCCGTGATGCTGCGAGGACACCCAACAGACTTGGCTTCCACTTGTCGTCGTCTGTAGACTTATCAGCTTAGCATGATGTTTTTTAATTACTCTGATAGGTGACACTAGCTTTACGCCTAAGATGCTCGGCACAGCGGCGCGGCTCAGTGCTCTCTTCAGCCCGTCCTCTGAAGGTTGCAAAAAAAAAAGAAGCAGTAAGACCTGAGAAAAGGAACGTTTGAAATCATAAAAGTGAGAGCGTCCGTGCACGTAAGATATAGCTAGAGTTTTCAATATTAACAGCCTTCCAGTATATTGTGGGAAAACCTATTTAACAATTACTGAAAATTTAAATAGTCCCAGAAGTGTATGCCTCTCTTTTATGTTCAGCTGAACTCACTCACACACACACACACAAAAACACACACACACACAAAAACTCGCACACTACCTCTTTTTTTTTGTACTTAATACGATGCGCCAAAACCCATGGAAAATCATTTCCTCGGGGGGGTTTACTATTTATAGTTGACTTTGTAACCCTTCTCTAACCTCTCTGCCATCCTGGCAGTTCACCGCTCCACTGCTGTGCTCCCTTTCCCTCTTTTTTCTCGACGCTCGCTATCTGCATGAAAGAAATATTCCTGGCAACCGAGCTCCTGAAACACAATTCCTCCCCTGTCGATATCCCGCCGCCTCCCTCGCACCTCCATCCATCTGTCTCTCCCTCTTCCAACCTGCATCTTTTACCCATCTCCTCGTTGTCCCTCCCGTGTCTTGTCCAACAACCGCCCTCCTGGCTGACTGATCTGTGGCCAAGACTCCCCTGCAATGTGCAGAGTGCCCTTGACACCACCATCCCTACCTCACCGCCCCCCCCTTCTTGCATCCCGGTCCATCTTCATTCTGGGCAATTTCCTTCTCCCCTCTGCGGGGAGGGTCTCTAATACCGTTTGTAGTGTGAATCGCTGTCACTTCACACACACCCCCCGCCCCCAACCCTTCTCCTTACCCCGTGCCACTGCATCACCCGTCCCTTCTTCCTGTGAACATCTCTCTGTTTTTCACACCATTGTTCTGTCATGTTGGGGACAAGAATCCCTTACAAGGATATTGTTTTCATTAGGTGTTAACATGGAACTCGAAACACGCGCACCTGCTCACACAAACACCCGTGCACTTTTTTTTTTACAGTCTTGAGCGACACGACACAACAAGCACCCGAACCGCTATTGACTGGTGACAATGGCAATAATCACCTACACTAATCCATTTAGTGCCTTTTGTCATTGGTGCGAGCGAGGAAGAGGGATTGAGTGGGATTGCTCTGGCTCTCTTCAGTGAGATAAATTCTGGCAAGATGTGTCAAAGTCATCCTTCGAAAATCCTTGTCAAACAAAGCTAATCTCGCTACGGATTGATCGGAATCAAGGCGACGGACCAGAAATAAACACAAACACTCTCCGAGATATCGGTGTCGTCTGACCTTAACCGGCTGGATATAATGTCTGACCTTCAAGATTTGAGACATTTTGCGAGGAGGGTGCAGCCTGATTGTTGACAATAAAAGGTCTGTGACACCAAAACATGCAAACACGATTGCTTTGCACACACTGGAACTACAAAACATCAAGACGGAAAGACGACTAGTTTCCATGCATAAACTGCACTTGGGCAGTCGGTCCAAGCAGATTAAGACTCCCCTGTTTCAAAATACTTCAGTATAAATTAACATCATATTAACAACACTTGGCAATTATGCTTAGGATTCAAATAAGCCCTTTTGTTCAGGTTCAGGAAACATGTAGGGCTGAGTTATTTCCATGGTCGTGCATACAATAATTACATTGTTAAGGTTAATAAAGGATCATGTTTCTTCTTTTAAATATGCTTTACTTGAACAGTGGCCTCAAACGACAAAGTCTGGTGTTCTGTCAATCATCCATCCACCTTTTTTTCACCTTACATATGGACGTCATCTGATTTCCTCCTTAGCACGGCACTAGAAGGTCCAATATATGTGACATAGATATGATTTGTTGACCTAATGACACACACACACTCATACATGGTACACATTTGTTGCATGCAAGAAGTACCTTAAATCTTTACAATTTGTCATACAAAATATGCACAATCTTCCCACCGTCTCCTCCCCATGCTGCCTCTGTGAGCTTGATCAATAGTGCGCCACCGGCTTTGTATCCATCAACAAATAACAATGCAAATAAAAATCAATCGTCCAACAACAGGAAATCACTGGCTCACATATTAAAGCCGACCATTGCCCACAGGCACTTTTGAGAAGGCGCCATGCAACGGACGGGGAGGGTGAAAAGCCTCGCAGCGTTGGCGAATGACAGCTTTTGTCTTCTTGGTCATTACATCATGACAATTTGGAGAATTAGAACGGCGTGCTTGAAGAATCGGAGCACGCGAGCTGGTGTGATCGTCCACCTGTAGGTGAGCTGTGCGCTGACAGGCTGTTCTTAGTAGCTTTTTATCTGTCAGCAGGATTGTTATCCTCTTTACAAACACACCCACTTGGCCACCTCCCAATTGTTTTACTTTCTGGACAAATAGCGAAGCTCATTTGCTTCCAAGAAGTTGTTTTGGGCTCCTTTGAAAACCCGTGAAATAATCCTGCAGCCACAGACGAGCGGCGGACGGCACACCCACTTCCAAGTGTTCGTGTGCACCTCTTGGACTTGAACCGTTACCCTAGCAACCACATGAAATATGGCCACCAAGGCCTGTCATTTGTAAAGCCCTGCGAACGATATTATAACGTATAGCGACAAACAGCTGCTCAGATCCGCAGGTTCCCGTAGCTTCAATACAACTCTGCACATTGTAAAAGCACATCAAAGCTGCATTCCATGCAGAGATATTATAAATGTTAATGTATTTATAATATATAGAGAAGAAAAAAAGATCTGGGAAAAAAAGGAAATGAACAACTGGCCAATAAACGCAAAAGAATTAGGAGCTCGCAGCAGAAGAGTAATATACTCTGACTCAATTTACATGCAATTTATTCGCATTTCCCATGATGCTTTCATCGCCGCTGAAAACAAATACGAGATGTGGGGCTTTGCAGGGTGTTTCTCATATTTCAGCAGCTCAAGTGACATGCATTTAGATGTAGAATAGGGCAACACGCACGCAATAACGGCACTAAAAAAGAGGTCAAAACAGCAGTTTTTCTCGTCTTCCTCGGCCCCCGGCAGACAAGAGATTTGAGACGGGTCTCAGAGATGCCCCGGCAGCAGGGTCTCCTCCTCCCTCCTTACATTAATCACTGCAAGGATCATTTCAGATAGGAGACGGCAGGTCGAGGCAGGGGAGTGGAGGGATGAAGGTGAGGGCGATAGGGGCAAGATGATGGAAGTTGGAGGGGTAATGCTAAGAGGAAAGAGAGAAGGAGGGGGGGGGTCGTATCATTGGAGAACCTGATTAAGTGAGCGGTAATGAGGATCGGGGGCAGTACGGTTTGGAGGGCTTGGGCTCATGTTGTTCTTCGCTTAAGGGTTCTTGACCTATTTTCAAGGCGGAGAAGGGATCAAGTCGGGAGCTCGGACAAAAGAGCCGGGTAATTAAATAATGTTTTAATGCACCACACGGCGTATGAAATATCGAAGCATCGGAGTGTCTTCATGTAAAATGTATCCGGAGTTCAGGTTTGAGCTGTTTTCAAGTAGATGAAGTGGAGGAGAAATCAGAGAGCTAATGTGTCTGCCACTTCGAAAGAATATAACCTCACCACTATTTAAAAGCAAGAGGGAACCACATTATAATATATATATATATATATATATATATATATATATATATATATATATATATATATATATATATATATATATATATATATATATATATATATATATATATATATATATATATAGGGGGGGGGG